>LIEC01006155.1:0-30976 GCA_001925005.1 Drosera capensis
AGAAATCCTACAACTATTATATATATATAAGCATTAATAAAAATAAAACATCACAAAATCGAAATAAAAACATGTAAATACACAAAATCGCAATCAACATAAAAACATATAATCTTATTACCACATAAACATATAAAAAGATCATAAACAACTTTACTATTTAACATATGAAAAAATAAGGGAAAATTCCCATAAAATACAAAAAAAAGAAAATATTTTCCATCAAGTACAAACCGCGAAAATAATTCCTATCAGATACACGTCTTCATTATCCCAAATCAAAACAACCGAACCCCACCACTAACAAATAACAAATTCAAAATCTTGAAATCGACGATTGAAATTGATACGAAAATCACAACAATTATCTTCGGAATCAACAATCAAATTCAGATCAAGCATCAAACTCGATTCATCAAAAGAAATTAAAGAGAGGCACTGTAATAATCATCATTTTGAAACGAAATAGGTAAAATTTCTAAATCTAGAGTTTGTTCTTCAAATTTATTTAAAAAGACTGAATTCAATTGATGTATGCATCAACAAATGCATCAATTCAATCGATATTATTCAAAATTTTGTATAATCGAATTATTAACATTTGAAAAACAATGCGCCCTGAACAAACCCTAATTCTCGAATATGCTCGAAACCTAAATTTCACTTTTGATGTGATACTGGTTGATAATATATTGTAAAAAATTATAACCATCAATGTTTTATTAAGACACACTATTCTGAATTATTTGGAAAACAATGCATCTTTGACACTAAAATAGTGCGTCTTTGCAAAGAATTATAATGATTAATGTTACATTAAGGTGCACTGTTTGTCATACAAAGACACACTGTTTGCAAAAGTAAAAATGACGCATTGTTGTAAAAAACAAAGACACACTGTTTCATTAAGGCGTATTGTTTGTCATACAAAGGCGCAATGTTTTGAAAAAAACAATGATGCACTATGTAAAAACACGAATATGCACTGTTTGTTTATTTAAGAATATTACACTGTTTGATTCTTAAAATGATTGTTTTTCTTATTTATATAATGAAATAGAAAAAATGACGCAATATAGAAATAACTTGGCAGTAGTCATCAAGATTTTGAAAATGGAATCACAATTTCGATGCCCAGAAGAGCACAAAGTACACCTGAGGAGAATGTCGTTTTGGACATTGCTTGATGCTATTCTCAAAGGGAATATTACTGCATTCCATTACAGGAAAAGTGATAGATTTATTCGAGAGGTTATATCGAACTACAACCAAGAAGACAACTCATTCAGTTTCAAAGACTATGAATTCAATATAGCGTCGTTGGATATCAAACGTATAAGAATCTTATATAAAATGCAGCACCATTTCAATTATACAGGCGCACTGTTTGATTGAAATAGTGCGCCTGACTATAAAAAAAATAAAATAATAATTGCTAACGAAAAACAAGCGTGGAATTGTACAGGTTTGTTTTGTATTTTATTCTTAAAATGTATAAGCTAACAAAACTTTTTTGCCCCTTTGATAATTTGATTACACAGCTAACAATACCTTCTTCACAACCAACCGTCCTTGAGAGACAAGTATACAGAATTGAATTGGTAGCACTGGAATGGCACCAGGAAGATGATAACAACGACAATGTCAACGACTACGAGTTTAAGGCTAAAAACATGGATGATGAAACAAGTAGTGTTACAAAAAACCCGAACATACCATCTGATGATGTATTGGCATAACATATCGATCCAAAAAACTTGTCAATCCTTCAAACAATTAAGAACAAGCTTCAAGTTGTCAGTTTCGAAAATATTAAACTGAACGAAAAAATCAAAGAAATGTTGACGGAAAATCAAATTCTAAAGAATATGGTAACATACTTTAAGCATATTTTACATTTGGTTGTCAAATTCCAACTTTTGTGATGATTGGACTAATGAAAACTATTAAAAATTATGCAAGGTTGACGAGGTGATAAGACAGGCGCAGATGCATCCGACAAATCATCAAAAATAATTGACGAGTTGTTATTAGCGAAAGATGAAGTAAGCACTTTTTTTTTTCTCAAAAAAACACAACTTTCACTTGTTAAATGACGCATAGGTTGTCTTACATAAGGCACATTATTTTACTCTATTGGCGTACTGTTTTACTAAAATTAGAACACTGTTTGTTTAAAATGGTGCACTGTTTTGTTTGAAACTGACGCACTATTTGTTTAAAAGTGACGTATTGTTCTGTTTGAAACTGATGCACTGTTTGTTTAAAACTGAAGAAATGTTTGACTTTTTATATGTTTTGAAGGTCATTTCATTGGAGATTGAAGTGACTGGGAAAAAGTTGGAGTTAGAGATGCTAAGGGAATTAGCAGCAGAAAAGTAGAAAGAAAGCGCATCTGATTCAAATGCACTACACATTGAAGACTTGTTGAAACAAATACAACAAGTACAACAAGAAAACCAAATGAACAACGCTAGGCTTACTTTGACAATGCAAGCTAGAATACTAATGAAAGAGGAGATGACTCGTGCCGCGCACCTGATGATAAAAGGGGTTGATGAGCGGGAAAAAACAAAAAAATAATCCACTTCAAAAGGACGAGAAAATAAAAAAACTACGAGAAGAATTGGGAAAAAAAAGACAAACAGTGACACAGTACAAGACTTTGTTGTTCGACAACACTTCTATTGTCAAGGAAGAAAGGAAGAAAGATGATGACGGCATAATGCAAATTAGTAGCGAAGATGAACTGCAGCAGTCCAACAATAAAGAAGAGGTTCATTAAACCAAACAAAAGGGAAGAAAAAAAGGCCATACTCCAGGATCAATGGTGAAGCAAATTTTAAAAAGAGGACCAAGAGATAACAAATGAATCAGCGACTACACCTATATCTCCTCGAAAAAAGCGCTCGAAGTCACTCAGTACATGACCATTGCTGCACCGGGAAAATACGAAAGGATAACCGAAGAAATATTCAAGTAAGTATTCTTGTAACACACTTAAATTTGTATTATTTATACTTTTTGTTGTATTTGTCATTACTTAAAAAAATATACACTAATTTAGGACAAAGCATAATTGAAAATAGGAAGCCTGTAATTTCTCAAACAATGCACCTATTTTGGTTCAAATACGACACCTGCTATATTTAAACAGTGCGTATGTTCTATTTAAAACAGTGCGTCTGGTTTATTTTCTTTTATAGTGCCTCCTTCTTAAAATGAATAACAAAATAACAAAATGTTGTTTTTGATACTCACCTATCCTGTGACGAAATTTAAAAGTGCCGTCGACATACAAAACCTGAATTCAATTGTGAATGATGGAGCATTGACGAACCATGTCATATCGAGCTTCTGTACGTTGATGTTGGAACAAGAACAATTGAAAGACCAGACTGCATTATATAGTATGTAATGTTGGATAAGAAATTACTCCCAAATACTTATCTGAAATGCCTTTATTGCTTATATTTTAATAGAAAAATCATCAAAATAAAAACTGATATTGGATTATATAATGTGATGTAGCAAGATGTTTTTGAAAAGAGGAAGCGCGGCAGAAAACACAATCCTGAAACAAATGAAGGAAAATAATCAACGACGATGGCATTTTTTCCCCATTAACTCATCCGGAGGAGGAAAGAGCGGGATTGCCTACCATTGGACGTTGTTGGTGTTCGATAGTGAAGAAAACACGTGGACCCAACACAAGTCCAAAAAAAAAATAAAACCAAAAAGTTTTATATGCAAGGGATGTTGAGAAAATCATAAGAAACAAATATTATTTCATAGATACTATTGATATTGTAAGATAAAGCAATATAATGTAAACTAATTAATTTATGTGTGTTGTGAAATATGCAGAAAGAATATGTAGAAGAGTTCAATAAGGAAATGTCAAGAAAACATTAGAGTACACAAATTGTTCAAGAAGAACAGGAGAAGTACACCACGCAATTGATCATCAATAAAAGGTCTGCAACTCAACACAATCTAGAGTGTGGAGGGCACGTATGCTAATGAAGATCTCCTTGCAAATGGACAATCGGTTTCAGAGCGTTCTACACTGGAAGAAATACGACGATACAGAGTAAAAGTGACCAAAACATTGATTTCGCGATATCACATACTACAGGAGGAGGATGAAGTGAAAGATGAAAACATATTTGATTGATGTATATTTTGACAATTTGTAATAAATATGTATTTTTATTATAATGGTTCATCATTGCGTATAGGTCTTAGAAAGTAAAAAATGACTTTCACTAAACTTATTTGATTGTCTGAATCTCTAATATTGTATTTGATTATCATTTTCTCATTAGAATGAAGAGACGTTCTGTTTGATGCCATCTATTTTTATTTTTATTTTTAGGGAAAAAAGAACAAAGCATAATGAATGAATAAATACAAAATAAGTCAAACAATAATACATGAATAGAAATAAGAATGCAATAGACAAACATAAAACAACACAGTTGGTTTTGTTAACCTAATCAAAGTACTCATGTGCACTACTTCAATTACACAGGCGCACTGTTTGATTGAAATAGTGTGCCTGAATAAAATAAAATAGTGTTCTATTGAAATTTTATTCCAAAAATGAAAAACACAAGATTACAACAATGTATTAACCAAAATTGATAACATGATGGCCTTACAAATTGAAATATCATTACATAGTATCCATTATTGTTTTTTTTCCTTTTAAAAAACAATACAGAATATAAAATGAGTCAGCCTAACATAGACAGATTTTTTAAAAAAAATAAGAATAGTACATGAATAGAAATAAGAATCCAATAGACAAATATAAAACAACACACCTGCTTTTATTAACCTAAACAAAGTACTCAGGCGCACTGTTTCAATTACACAGGTGTACTGTTTGATTGAAAAAATATGTCTGAATAAAATAAAACATTGTGTCTATTGAATTTTTTTTTTCCAAAAAAGAAAAACACAAGATTACAAGAATGCATTCAACAAAAATTGATAACATGATAGCCTTATAAATTAAAAAATAATTTTGTTTTTTTGTGAAAATTTTTCACAACAAGGTTAAACGTCAAAGTATCATGGATGTTATATATTTCGAGAATCCATTCAATATTTTCGATAAAAGCAAATTAATTTCAAAAACATCCAACGTGCTATATAGATAGAAAATAAAATATTGAAGTTATCAAAATAAATAGTTTTAATAAAAAACCCATAACTAATATATAAATAATTAGTCAATTCATTAAATTATGATATTTTTCGCATATCACGCGGATCACATACTGCTTATTTAAACACTTGACATATAGTATGTCAAGACATACTCTTTTTTTCCTTTCATTATATATGGACAAATAAATTTAGGAATGAACCGAATTGTGATATATCACATATGAATACTATTTTGGTTTCGATTTCGATTAACAGAAAAATTGTTTGGGTTTTTGAAAATCAAAATCAAAATCGAAATTGAATCGAATTTAATTCAATTTTTCGATCTTGATTCGGTTTCGGTTTTTTACTGGATTTCATGAAGAATAAAGTTACAAAACAAATCTCCAAATATAATAAAAAATGATTTGAAAATTTTAAAATAAATTGAAATTGAAAATAAAAGCATTATACAGAGAATACAAAGTATTATAATTACAATTTAAGCACTTTTTTAAATATAAAAACTAGAAAAATTAGTAAAATAAATCATTAGAAAGAAGGGGGGATAGGTATAAAATAGAAATTTGGTTAATGGAATTAACTGAAATTTTTTGAAACCCAAAATATAAACCGAAACCGAAATTACATTATTAACCAAAATATTAAAAATTGAATTATTGAAAATAGAAGTAAGGGAATGGAATTCTATTTTTCGATTCGATAATTCGATTTTCGCATGTTTTTGATCATCCCTAATCAGATGTAATAATATGACAAAGACAACGACTGATTGTCAGCCAAACACATAGCTAAGGGAAATCTTCTCAGAATTTCCAAAATAACCATATGCGACCATTCAAAGCAAAAGAATAGTTATTAATATCCTTCCACCCTCGAAAATAACTACTCGCTGTTTTATTGTATTTGAAAGCCTTAACTCTAGACTCTAAGCAAGCAACAATAGGCAATCTATATTTCACCAGAAAAGGCCTTATTGTATTTTGTTTATCTGTTTTATTGTATTTTGACCAGAAAACACCGATCATCAAGTGACGGCACCAACCACCTCCCCACCATCAAGATCAGAAGTGTCACTCAAGGAACTATATCTTGAACCTTGATTAAGATTAACTAGAAAATCATGGGAGATTTTATCAGGTTCAGAAGTATCCATCTGCTTATCACCCCCCTTCTTGCCAACTTTGACAAACCCTTGATTACCCACCGCTTGCTTAGCTTCCCCAATAGAAATCAAACTTTGATCCCCCTCCCCTGTAAGCTCATTTTGAGCATCAGTAGTAACAGTTTTGATTGGATTAATGGATTCATATTTTATATATATATATATATATAGACAATTTAACTATACGGATTAATTGTATGTTATGTGCTATTTTTTGATTTGGCCCAAATATTGATGGTCCTATGGATATTAATATTAAGTGGATTAATATGTCATCTTATAAAGTATACGGTCCAATTGTATAGAGACCCACAGACTTGATCCTAATTGATGATTGGTTGATTAGGGTTAAGAACCATTATATATATGAAGGTTATGGTCCCTGGTTAAACACGCGTTATATCTTTCTGACCTCCCATAACAAGAGAGAGAAATCGTAACGTGTATATCAAGAGGAAGATACCATAATCCTAGGCGATATTCAACTCAAATCAAAGAATCAAAACTTGTTCTTATAAATTTAGGTACGCTTTCGTTTATAATCTATTTTAAATAATTCGATATAAAGATTATAATTTTGATGAGATTTATTTCAACCGTTCTTTCAACTTTTTTGACTACCTAAATTTGCCTCGTAGGCATTACCACAATACAAACTGCATGGTCGTGCCCAAAAAACTGGAACCTAGCACAGAAGGCGTGGTTTTTTTATCAAATGGAATTGTATTTTTTTTCCTCCCGAAAAGCTACATCAAAACTTTCCATTAACTCAGAAAGTTGAGGTGAACATTTCATGGGCATCTTCCCTATGAAAAACGTGGTTGTAACCAAACTCATTGATAACTGTGAAAACGAAAAAAAAAGGAGGAAAAATTTTAATTATGAAAGGGATGCAACACTTATTTTCCGATATTCTTTGTTTCATTAATTTAAATTTTCATTTTAGAAGAATTTCATTTGGTTGCTCAATGTTGAAAATATTTTAGCATATCGGGTAGGCTAACATATTACAAATGTATATATATAAATCCTGAATTACTTCACAAATTATCAATTAATTTTGAGTTGGAATATAAAAGTTTAATATGGTATCAGAGTCCAATAACCAACGACTCAATACTCCACGTCACCCAAATATATGCTCGTACTTTAAACCCAAAAAACACATTCGTACAAACGGACGTGTTGAGAATAACTTATTCGAATGAGATAAGTGAAAGGTGAAAATATTAGAGAGAATTCTGCATAGATACCTCTATGGAACTAAAATTAATTAAAAGTATCTCACACTAATTTTCTTCCTAATAAGTATCCCGATATCAATTAAAGATTAGTTTCCTCCAATACGATTATTACTTTGAATATTTACTTTCATACTAATAAAATTATAAGATTTAGAACTAAGAGTACTTTCTTCCATCCGCGAACTAATGACGACGGACGACGATGACATCAGTACGTCATCCTCGTCATATCAACAAACCCCCCTCAAGATTTATAAGGAGAAAACCATACCTATAACAAGTCGATAGATCTCGTGCTTGTATTTGGTTAACGGCGTTGTCATTATATCTAACTCATTCTTTTCAGTATGGGTTTTCTGTAGCTTTAACAAATTCTTCTCAAGCATATCCTTGATCCAATGATAGCGGATATCAATATGCTCGGACTTCGAGTGGAAACTCAGATTCTTTGTTAGATGGATGGCCCTCTGACTATCATAGTATAGAAAAAACTCGCTTTATTAGACACCAAATTCTCCTAGGAACCTCTTCATCCACAGTAGCTCTTTGCAGCCTTCAGTTGCTACGATGTACTTGGCTTTAGTTGTAAACAATGGGACGTACTTTTGCAATTTAGACTGCCATGATATAGCTCCTCCAGCAAAAGTAAAGAAGTTTTCAGATGTCGACTTTCTCAAGTCAAAGTCGCCTGCCATGTCCGCATCAGTATATCCTTCTAATACTGGCTTACCACCTTTAAAGCACAAACACGACCTTGAAGTGCCTCGAAGATAGCGAAGTATCCATTTAACAGCCGTCGAGTGTTCTTTTCCTGAATCCATAAGGAAATGATTAACCACACCAACCGCATGTGCGATGTCGGGCCGCATACACATCATCGCATACATTAAGCTTCCGACAACAGATGAATACAAAACTTTTTTCATCTTTTCCTTATCCTCCTCGGTTGAAGGACTTTGCCTTGAGCTAAGCTTAAAGTGATGGGCAAGTGGGGTAGAGGCAGACTTCGCTTTATTCATGCCAAACCTTGCAAGTACCTTCTCGACATAGCTTTCTTGTGATAGCCACAACTTCCTTGTGCTCCTATCATGAGAGATCTTCATCCCTAATATCTACTTTGTTGGACCCAACTCCTTCATCGCAAAGCTCTTACTAAACTCGCTCTTTAACTTGTAAAGCATCCTTGTCGACAATGAGCATATCATCGACGTACAACAGCAAGATGATAAAATTATCACAAGAGAATCGCTTAACATATACACAATGGTCAGAGACGATGTGATTGTATCCATTTTATCCCATAAAAGAGTCGAACCTTTTGTACCATTGTCGAGGAGCTTGTTTAAGGCCATATAAGCTCTTCCTCAGACGACATACTAGATTCTCATTGCCTCTAACCATGAATCCTTCAAGTTGCTCCATGTAGATCTCTTCCTCCAAATCACCATGAAGGAAGGATATTTTCACTTCCAGCTGCTCGACCTCCAAGTCCATGCTAGCTGCGAGTGATAACATAACCCGAATAGATGCGATTTTGGCCACAAGCAAGAATATCTCTTCAAAATCGATACCCTTGTTCTGCTCAAAACCTTTCACAACCAATCTCGCCTTGTAACGTGGTTGTGAGTTTTGACTTTCATGCTTTAGTTTAAAAAACCCATTTATTCTTCAAGGCTTTCTTCCCCTTGGGTAATTGGGCCAGCTTATAAGTATGGTTCTTATACTAGGATTTCATCTCATCTCGCATAGCTTTCCACCATTAGTCCTTGTCGTGATAGTCATGGTATTCTTCAAAACTTTGTCGTTCGTCTGTATCAAAAAGCATAACATACTCACTGCTTGAGTATCTTGTCGATGGCTGACGTTCTCTTGTTGAGCGCCTTGGTGCTGGATCTTCTATGGCACCTCTTCTTGATCATCCCGATCAATATCCACCTCATCATCACCGATCTCGATGACTTCATTTCTTCCGACATTATGCTCCTCAGAAGAAGGTAACGGGTTCACATCTTCAAACACCTCTGGTTACGACGTAGGCCCCTATGAAGTCGGCTTATCACCTTTCTTGGTGTCCTTGAGGGTTTGATCTTCAAAGAAGACCATATCTCAACTTCCAATCACCTTATTATAGTCTAGGTCCCATAACCTGTAGCCAAATTTATCATGTGAGTATCCCAAGAAAACACATGGCTTTTCCTTGGCATTGAGTTTTGCCCTTTCATCTTTGGGTATGTGCACAAAAGCGTGACAGCCGAATACCCGTAGATGCTTGTAGGATACCTACCTTCCTCTCCAAATCTTCTCTGAAATGTTGTCGTCTAAAGAAACCGATAGAGAGAGATTCAGCACATCAACCACTGTCCTCATTGCCTCGGCCCAAAATGGCTTTGGCAACTTCACATATGATAGCATGCTTCTGATTCTTTTTACGATTGTACGATTCATGCACTCGACGATGCCTTTTTGTGGTGATGACTTCGGACATGCCCTTTCGTGCCTTATACCATGACTCTTGCAGTAGTCATCAAATTCTCCTATGTATTCCCCTCCGTTATCAGTGAGAACACACTTGAGAGATCTTCCCGACTCCTACTCAACCATCAGATGAAACTGCTTGAAGATAACAACAAATTGACTCTTTTACTTGAGCGCATATGCCTAAGTCTTCATGGAGAAGTCGTCTATGAAGGTAACAAAGTAGATCGTATCACCAAGTGATCTATCCCTTATTTCACCGACATCAGAGTAAATTTTCTCAAAGGCATAACTCTTTCTACAAGATGAATGCTTGACAAATGGAGCACGAGTTTGCTTACCAGCTAAGCAGTGTACACAAGGGCTCAAATATGTACCTTTTCTAATGATAGGAGTTTTCTCTTAGCGAGAGCCTGAAGTCCCTTCTCGTTGATGTGACAGAGTCGCCGATGCCATAGCTCCATGTCAGAGTCTTGTTCAACTGTGCTCACCAAGGGTTACTAATACTTTGCATTTCATTTAAGTGCTTAGGAATAGAACTCTCTTCCTTGTACTTGGGATTAACAAGCTTTCGGATCAGAAAAGCCTTATTACAAACCGTCTTTCTTTCATAAAGATCTTCCAACTTCTTCCAAAGGCTGTGAGGTGAGTTTTTTCTTTTTATAGATAAGTGATAAAACACGCTATCATCCAACCATTGTTGGATCGTATCGACAGCTTTGCGATCGATCTTCTTCCAATAGCCTTCAGTAATCTCACCAGGTTTTGCTTCGTCACCTAGCAAGGGTGTAGCAAGATTTTTGCAAAATAGCAAGTCCTCCATGCGAGGTTTCTAGATCATCCAGTTGCTACCATTAAGACTGATCTTCCATGAGGTACTCGACTCCATCTCTGCTGGTTAACCTCGCTCTAATACCACTTGTTGAGAATATGTTAGATTTCAGTAGAGAAAGGAATAAATAAACACGGAACACACGATATTTTTACTTTGGGAATAAAACCACGAGGCTTAACCCAGAAATTATATCATCCACTATAAGAATAATGAGATTACACTTCACCGCACTAGAGGATCAACAAGTCATCACTGTAAAAATGGATGTCAAGTAGGAACGATCTCACCAACACTATCAAGTGTTAAGACCGTTGCTCAACCCATCTTCACTCGTCGTCTAAAGTGGATTATCTTCAATTGGATGATCTTCAAGTGAGATTTTTTAGTAACTTTGATTGGAATACTTTGAGGGTGTACTAAGGGGGTTTATTTATGGATGAAAACCATCCCCTTAATCATACATCATTTAAGACATCACCACTTTTCCAAGGTTCACTCTTCCCTTCTCCAAAGAGTCACTTTCATACTCTTAAGAGGCTCTCTCATCTTTCAAGAAACAATAACTTCATGAAAGAATAACTAGATTCATGAATCCATTACCTCTTTCACTTATAATAAATGAGATCCCAACATCTATGTGGTACATGTAGGAAATATTTTCATAATATTACATATAGGTATATATATCTGGGATCACTTGATCCATTATCAATTAATATTAAGTTGGAATCCAAATTTATTATCCAACATATGATCACTATGCTTGGCTCATAAAGTGTGATTGTGATTGTAATGGCCATAAGTGTTGGATTAAAGCACAAATCATGTTTACTTTTTCTTGTTGTCGACTTCGGTTGATTTGGCCATGGACGAGTGTGATCTATTCTGTAATCGCTCGCACTCGATTCGTCATGGGCGAGTAATCCAGAAAGTATGTTCTAGGAGATGCTTATTTATTTAATTAAAGGAGATATTGAAACAATATTTTTTTTTTTTTGGAAAAGATTTTGAGATAAGATTCGATTCAGATTTGTTTCCATTTAGATATTTAAATGGTAAACAAATAAAATTTGGATTCAGATTCAATATTTGACAATAATATTGTATATACATTTTGTATATGTCTGATATTCTAAATTAGTTAATTGAAACAATATGTTGTCAAAGAAACCTCTTTTGTGTAAATTAATTAATCTAAAATATTAAGATGTTTTTGTGTGTGTATTAATTCCATGCATTTAATAATCGACTCAAAGGAAGATTTTATTTGGTAGGAATTAAAACATGCTTGTGGTAATAAATATGTGACAATTATTATGTTTTCCATGTGAGTGTTAAGTCGGTCCAAAGAAAGGCTTAATATTTGACAGGATTTTATTGTCAATATTTGATTACTACACAAAGAGTATCACTTACAAGTTGATTTTCTATCCAAAGACTAAAATCAATGTTGTGCTGGGTATCTTGTGATGGGGATTTGTCAATTATTTGAATCTGTAAATTAAAGTTATACTTTAGTAATAATTGTGAGCTTGTTGTTTATGTTATTTTTTGTTCTTTTTTAGTCAATACTTCTGCTGCTATAATATCTGCAAACATTAACAGTATCCATGTGCTTAACGACACAAACTTTAAGGAATGGAAAGAGAATGTAATGATAGTTCTCGGTTGCATGGATCTAGACCTTGCATTTCGGATTGAGCAACCTGCTACTCTTAAGGATACATCTACCCCTGATGAAAAGAGGGAGATAGAGAAGTGGGAAAGATCAAATCGCATGAGTCTTATGATCATGAAACGTGCAATTCCAGAGTCATTCAGGGACACTATGTCTGAAGAGGCTAATGCCAAATCGTTCCTTGCCGAACTTGAGAAACGTTTTGCAAAAAACGAAAAGGCTAAAACTAGTACTCTTTTTGAGTAATATTGTTTCAATGAGATATAAAGGCAAAGGGAGTACATTTTGGAAATGTCTCATACTGCTTCAAAACTAAATGCACTCAAGCTGGTATTACCTGAGGAACTGCTTGTGTACTTAGTTTTGATCTCACTTCCTGCACAATTCAATCAGTTTAAGATCAGTTATAACTACATAAAAGAGAAATGGACTCTTAATGAGCTCATTTCATATTGTGTGCAAGAGGAAGAAAGAATAAAGCAAGAAAAGACAGAAAGTGCTCATTTGGCATGAGCTTCTAAGGACGACAGGAAAAGGAAAAATAAGGAAGCTGCGGTCTCAAGACCACATAAGAAGCAAACTAAGGGAAATAAAGTCGAAACTATAGAATCTGGATGTTTCTTCTGTAAGGGGACTAATCACAAGAAAATAGACTGTACCAAATACCACGCTTTGCGTGCGAAAAAGGGTATGTCTCTTTCTCCTATTTGTTCTGAGGTTAATTAAATTTTGGTACCCAAAGACACTTGGTGGGTAGATTCTGGTGCTACGACTCGTATAAGTGTGTCTATGCATGATTGCCTGAGCTGTCGAAAACTGAGTGATGGTGAAAGATATATCTATGTGGGTGATGGCAAGCGGGTTGAAGTTGAGGCTATTGGAAAGATTAGGTTATTATTAAATACTTCATTTTATTTGGATTTGAAAGAGACATTTATTGTACCGTTATTTAGACGGAATTTAATTTCAGTTTCCGCATTGGACAAATTCCGTTACTCTTGTTAATTTGGAAACAATAAATTAGTCTTTTTTAAGATTCAAATCTTATTGATTTTGGTCTTTTGTCCGGATATGATAACCTATATTTTCTTGATACAATTGCCTCACATAATGAAATCTTGTATGTAACTTCTCGTGGTACTAAAAGAAAATTAACTAATGAGAATTCCTTATCACTCTGGCATAAGCGTTTGGGTCATATATCCAAACAAAGAATTTAGAAACTCGTGTCAGATGAAATTCTTGATTCTCTTGATTCCTCAAATTCGGATATATGCATTGAGTGTATCAAAGGTAAACATACAAACAAAATTAGATTAGGTGTCGAGAGAGCTTTAGACGTCTTAGAATTGATACATTCGGATATTTGTGGGTCATTTCTTACATCCTATAGAAATGGTCAACAATATTTTATCACATTCATAGACGATTACTCTCGTTATGGGTATCTATATCTCATCCATGAGAAGTCCCAGTCAATAGACATGTTCAAATCATACAAGGCCGAAGTTGAAAATCAATTAGGCAAAAGGATTAAAACCGTTAGATCTGATCGTGGTGGTGAATACTATGGTAGATATGATGGTTTAGGTGAACAACGTCCAGGGCCATTTACGAAATTCCTAGAGGAGTGTGGGATCGTTTCTCAATACACTATGTCAGGTAGTCCTAGCATGAATGGCGTAGCTGAAAGAAGAAACCGAACATTAAAGGACATGGTGAGGAGCATAATTTGTCATACTACCTTACCAGACTCACTCAGGGGAGAGGCATTGAAAACTGCAACATATATAGTTAA
Source organism: Drosera capensis (assembly GCA_001925005.1). Taxonomy (NCBI): domain Eukaryota; kingdom Viridiplantae; phylum Streptophyta; class Magnoliopsida; order Caryophyllales; family Droseraceae; genus Drosera; species Drosera capensis. The sequence goes on from LIEC01006155.1 coordinate 14,374, forward strand.
TAGAGTTCTAATTAAAGCTACAATTCAAACCCCACATGAACTATGGACTGGAAAAAAACCCAGTATAAAGCACTTACATATTTGGGGTTGTCCAGCTGAGGCAAGGCCTTATAGGCCAAATGAAAAGAAACTCGAGTTTAAAACAATTAGTAGCTATTTTGTTGGATACTCCGAAAGATCAAGGGGGTATAAGTTCTATGATCCCACTTCAAGAACTTTTTTCGAGATGGGTAATGCCCGGTTCTTTGAGGATGTTGAGTTTGGGGGGTGTGGAGATAAAGTTAGAGATTTTGTCTTTGAGAAAGAACATGTGTCTCTTCCCTCAGTTATTGTTGATCATAATCAGAGTGTTGCCATTCCTAACAAGGATCATGAAACAACTCAAGTTCAAGACAATCTTAATAATCTCCCTAATCAAATCCCTGATATTATTAATGAGGATCAAACTCAACAATCTCTAGAACATGAAGCGTCATTAAGGAGATCCACTAGAGAGAGGAGAAGTGCAATTTCGGATGACTATATTGTATTTCTCAAAGAACATGAGGTAAACTTGGAAATGGTGGAAGAAATTCTTGTCTTCCTCTAGGAACAAGAAACAGATTTTGGACTTGTGGACGATGATCCAATCAACTTCCGCTAGGCTATGGAATGTTCTAAATCTCAAAAGTGGATTGATGCCATGAACTATTAAATTAAGTCCATGAGTGACAATGACATTTGGGAGCTTGTCTCATTGCTCGAAGGTGTAAAACCCATTGGTTGCAAATGGATATTTAAAACCAAAAAGGATTCAGAGGGCAATATCATAAGATTTAAAGCTCGTCGTGTCACTAAGGGCTACACTAAAAAAGAAGACATTGACTTTAAAGAGACTTTAAAACTCTTTCTGGATAATAATGGCACTAGTGGCTCATTTTGACCTTGAGCTTCATCAAATGGATGACTGTATATACCTGATGACTGTATATACCACAAGGTTAATGGGAGTAAGCATATTTTTTCTTGTTTTATATGTCGATGACATACTGCTTTCCAGTAACGATATAGGCTTATTGCACGAAACCAAGAGATTTCTTACAAAGAAATTTGAAATGAAAGATCTTTGTAACGCCTCTTTTGTATTAGGAATTTAGATACATCTAGACCGCCTCAAAGGTGTTCTCGGACTCTTACAAAAGGGCTATATTTATAAGGTTCTTAAGAGATATGGCATGCAGGATTGTAAACCAGGTGACACCCCTGTTGTTAAGGGAGACAAATTTAGTCTCAATCAGTGCCCAAAGAATGGCTTTGAAACCAAAGAAATGGAGAAGACGCCTTATGCTTCGGCTGTAGGGAGTCTAATGTATGCTCAGGTTTGCACACGACCTGATCTAACATACATAGTTGGGATGCTCGGCAGATATCTCAGCATTCCGGGAATAGACCATTGGAAAGCAGTCAAAAGGATCATGCGATATTTACAAAGAACAAAAGAATACATGCTTACATATCGGAGGTCGGATCAGCTTGAGATCATTGGGTATACCGACTTCGATTTTGTTGGGTGTCATGATAGTCTGAAATCTATATACATCCAATCAAGGATTATGGCTGCAAATTTTTGTTACTGAACTGTGTATGGTGACATTAAAGGGCCACTCAGGTTATTGTGTGACAACAAGTCAACAGTCCATTATGCTAAAAATAACAGCAGTTTGACTAAGGCAAAAACATATAGAGGTCAAATTTTGTGTTGTGAAAGAAAGAGTACAAAAAGGACATTTGTCCATAGAACACATCAGTACTAACTCCATGTTTGCGGATCCGCTCACTAAGGAATTGCCACCCAAAGTGTTTCATGAGCATGTTGCTCATATGGGTGTCAAATCAGTTGAGGATTATGGATTTTAGTGGGAGTTTGTTATGTACTGTTTCTATGGTGTCAAACATATGTTTGGTTGATTAAGTTGTATCTGCAGATTTACAGTTTTAAAGTTTAATGTATTCTTACAGTTTTGAGATTGATCTCGATAAAGTTTCAGATGGACCAGTTGGAAATAGACATTCTATTTCAAACCACACTTTATGTTATTTCCATGCTACACACCTATACTTGATCCATGTCGTTGATTATATTGATATACGTGATCATTGTTGGATCTAGTTATGTCAATGTAACATAGATCTCTTTGATCCTATGTTGATATGATTGATGGACCGGATTGGTTGATGACGATTATAAATTGATAGCATTCCTTAGCTCTTAAGGTTACTGTGACATACAATAGTAAGGTTTGTATATGTACATGAGTATGTCGTCCAAGTGGGAGATTGTTGGATTAATGGACTCATATTACATGTACATAGACAATTTAATTATACGGATTAATTGTATGTTATGTGCTATCTTACAGTTTGACCCAAATATTAGTGATCCTATGAATATTAATATTAAGTGGGCCAATACATCGTCATATAGAGTATATGGCCCAATTGTGTAGATACCTACGGGGGCTTGATCCTAATTGATGATGAGCTGATTAGGGTTAAGCACCATTATATATATGAAGGTTATGGTCCCCGGTTGAATATACGTTACATCTTTCTGGCATTTCGTCGCAAGAGAGAGAAACCCTAACGTGTGTATCAATTGGAAAATACCCTAACCCTAGGCGATCTCCATCCCAGATTAAAGGCTCGCTCTTATGGATTCAGGTACACTTCCACTTATGATTTATTCTAAATAATTCGATATGAAGGTTACAGTTATTTATGTGGATTAATTCCAACAATAAGCTCTCACGTATGAACTTTTGAGTTGGGTTTTGACAATGTTAGATTTGAAAATTAATGAAGACGACATAGAAAGTAACTAGTCATTTTCTAGAAGGATTATAATAGAATCTTAAACTTAGTTATCATAGTTGCATTTGATATACAACAATAACCTAGGTGTGTCATCATAGATATGGTTTGAGAAGGAGAAGATAATTTGTATTTTTATTTTTATTATGAACAATAAAAAGACTGTTTCTAAAACTATCACAAATAATTCATAAAATCATATGAGAAAACTACTTGAAATCATATTAAATCAGATCAATTATAAAAACGAATAAGATAATCCAACTTTATTTGATTCTATGCAATAGTTCACTAGCGAATCAGCGATACATATAGTGCATGTTTATAGCTTGTGCAACCTTGTTGGCTTGTTCTTCTCAACGCTATAGTTTCTCGTGAGTCGAAACCATAAACTCCAATATTGGACACAAACTCCAATTGAATTAACCACCGCAATGGACTTTGTTTCTTAAAATAAGTATTACGTTGGTTGCAATGTATGTTTTATATATTCCCTCGATCTCATAATAAATATCACAGATTAATCGATACGGGATTTTATATGCCTATTAAATTTTTATGAAATTTAATAAAAAAACATTTTTAGTGATAGTGATGGTATTATAGCAGCTGTGAAAGGAGACAATTGGTGTATTGTAACTAAGTTTGATTGATTATAAATTTTCTTTTACATAAAACTTTTCAAATATGATATATTATAACTATTATGAAATATTGAAAGAACAAATGTTGCTTGAACGACGAAAATACATGTCAAATATATTTGTCGGTAGTTCACCAGTTCCAGCGTACAGAACTCAACAAAGAGCAAAAACAAAAGACAACCAATATATCAATTCCATTGTAACATGATTAACAAAGTTTAAAAACCTGACACTGTTTATATAAAAAATACAGCTTTTATGTCCCAAAATGACATGCATAAATGGAGTTGTTTTCAATGGTACAAACATATCCCAACCTTCGAAATGGACTACAATTGCAGCGGCAGATAAGCCTCCCTTTCAAGTGTTCGTCATCTGAATTGATGGTTCCTTTCCGAGTACAATCTCTTTTCTCTTCTCGCTTTCACACAATCACTCCAATGAAAGCTCCCTTTGCCTTCTCAAATGTTTAATTTATGGGAGTATGAATTTTTATGCGTTTTTTTTTCTACTATTAAATGCAATGGAATAAAGCAATTATGTTGTTAATTAGTCACATCTTATTAGACCCAAGACTGTATGCGTATTCGATATTTTGCTAAAAAAAAAACTCTCTTCGTTTAATAATATATATAATATTATTTTATTTAGATTATTTTAAAATATATAAAATATATCATGTTTAATAAATTTTTTATATATAAAAATATCAAAATAATCATCATGTGATACAGTACATCCACTATCTCTTATCATAACTGTTATAGTAAACCTGCTGTCATCAAAAAAAAATTTTTTATTTATCAAAAATTTCACATATATTCAAAATACAAATAAATATGCGTGTCGGGTCAAATCATTGTCTACATTTTGAAAAGAAAGGAGTATATGTGGTAAAATATATTCCCCATGTAACAAATTGACAGAGTTTCTATACATGTGTTGAATTTTGGGTGTCAAGATATTTATGCCTTTGAAATTTTATGAGAGAAAAATGAGAGAGAAAAATATTATTGATTTCATATGACATTAATTGACATTAATTTCATATGAATATTTATGCAACAAGTTATTTCTTTACATACTTTTTTCTTAGCGAATAATTCTTTTTATGACATTAATAAAGCATGAAGGGACTAAAAATATTCTAATCTTTCATCCTAGTTTTGTATGTTTAGCATTCATTTTTGATAATAAGTTAATAACACTTATTGACTTCCTATATATGGTAGACATCTCAAACAAATAAGTGAATATTGATTTCAATATTTGAGATGCCATATTTTAAAATAATTGCATTTTTTAGATTTGCTAAATAATTGCATTTCTTGTGTTCATTATTTTTATTTTGATAGCATATAACTTACTTAAGATATGCAAACTTAATTTACTTATATTGATTATCATGTTACTTATTATGAAAATAAACAACATAAAAAAATTTCGGTTATTTGGGTTCGATTTTTTAGAATAATCGAAATTATTCCGGTTTGATTATGATTAACGATTTTGGATAACCAAATAAAATTTTGGCTAACTGAAACCCGAAAAAGATTGATTATATAATCGAATTATCAACCCCCAAGTATAGATCAAATTTCACTTTGCAAATGTCAATTCCCTCCGTTGATCATACAGCTACACGTTTGAAGCTATGGATTATGGATGATGCTACGTCTATGATGATGCAACGACTTGGACGACGCATTGCATTTCGGGTGCACCTACTCGTAGCCTTATCTTTAATCTTTTGTTTTTGACCCCATCTAGGAAACGTTGCATCACAACCCAAAAGGATATCCTTTAAAATTTTATGTTTGCACTGTTCCTTTTGAGCAACGAATCAAAAGGACACAACGTGTCTATCGCGATTCATATGTTTATGTCTAGCAAAACCAAATGGGGTAAAAATGTCTCCAAAACTGGATCAAGCTTATTCGTAGCATTGGCGCCCAATCTCGAGTTTTGTATTATAACCCAGCGTTTTGGTCTACTACAGCATATTCGATTTGAGTACTTGGCACAATGGCATCTAGAGCTCGATGTTCGCATAGAAACGGACATACAATTAGGATTTTAGTCCTTCCCTTGTAGTAATATTCAACTCGGTTGAATCTGATGTTGATATGGATCAGTACATAATTGGTACTTAAGTGAAAATGCTAAGCTATGTTAAGAAATGAGATTCTGATCAATGGGACTTTTCGGCCACTTTTAGTACATCGCACGTCCAAGTATCAAGAAGTACGGCGTTCCTGTGCAAGGTTAACTCGGCTATGGTTGTGATCCATGTGGATCAACTTCAGATGAGCATTCAACACGAAACGTTATGGCTTTCATTGTTCTGTTGCAATAACTGGTTGCTGTAGTTGAGAGTTTCCGAATTCTGAAAAATGTGCTCATGCGCCTAGGACAATGCAGCCAGTACGCTCAGTAGAATTTGACCATTCAATTCACAGGTTCTATCGCAAATGTGCTCTGCCTTCGACAAGATACAGCGTGAACTTATAATTGGTACTGGTTGAATATATACCAAAACCAGTAAGCGTGCAGCTCACTTAAATTAGATTCACTTCATAGAGGTGATCGTGATGGAAAGAAGATGACATGTCAGCTTAGTTTCAATAGATGCGAGGAATCGCAGGTTCTGTAAACCATCTAAATAGCCTTACTATTCATCCTTATTTAGATACTCATATTCCTGTCAAAGAAATAATCTGTCAAATTAGCTTATATTAATCGAAAATTGAACATACTGATGTGACTCGATTCAAGCTGGCAACAAGAGATACGCCAACATGGAAAGAATGACTACGTCCTAGGAGCACTAGGAGACGTCTGGCATCAGATCAGTTGACTACTTTGGGATGCAGATATCATTTTTCTATGAGCTATATAAGAAAGCTGTAATCATGATCTCATTATTTGCACCTGATTATCATACTGTGGTTAGAAAAAAACTGCACCAGGAAAAATGCTAGCTGATTCAAGAACATCCCGACCTGAATTGTATAATGAATCTCGTACCTGGGATATCCTCGTGCATAGAGTTTAGTGTTTAGAATGGATGCTAATTAAACATAAGCTATGAACACCTGATGATAATATGAAGTTGAACTGCAGCAATAGCTTATGCATGATCCTGAAGTAGGCTAAAAAATACTACTGCTCTTGTTCACTGCAAACCCTATAGACGCTGGATATTGATTATTGATTATGATGGTCCATAAATGTCAAATCTATCGTTCTGAAAATGGTACAATGGCGAGACAACAAATTCAATGCTATCGACGTACAAATGCTCTTGAATCACAAACCAATTAGTACAAAATATACCCAGACTGGCCATCAAAAGGCCAGAACATGGAAAAAAAAAAGAACACCTTGCAAGACACAACATCAGTGTCCAATTACGACAACCTATCAGATTAGCTAACATTGAGATCCGAGTGGAATCAAGTGGGAAAGAGGACACATACGACGGCCTGGAATTGATGCTGGCCTACATCCAAACTGAACCAGGAAACTGGTATGGAGTTGGTTGATCATAACCCGATGTGGCGATCCCCGGAAACAAAACTGCTGGTGCTTCAGGGGTTTTGTGCTGCACATGACTGAGGACGTCATTACTGCAGCTACCAGGAAGACTATCAAGAATACCTTCAAGGCACATCATTCCTCCATCTTCGACATCCCAAAAGTTCTCAACACCCACGACAAGATCATCATCCCAGGAGACGTGATCCTCGGCCAATACCGTAACCCTAAGACCAGAAGACTGATCCGCATCAAGAGCCGACATATAGAGAGAATCATCAGAGCACATCGTCCCTCCATCTTGGACATCCCAAAAGCCCTCAACACCCAAGTCAAGGCAATCCGCCCACGAGACATTATCCTCAGGCAATACCGTAGCCCTAGGATCAGAAGTAGATGAGTGATCTGCATCACGAGCCGGCATATGGAGGGAACCATCGAGGCCCACCAATTCTCCAAATTCAACATCCCAAGAGATCAAATCATCCACAGCAAGGTCATCATAATCACACGAGAAGAGCTCCTCAGCCAAAGCCCTAACCCTTGGATCAAGAGCATGATGATCCTCGTCAACCACGGGGATCGATCTCGATCTCGATGGGCTTGATGACTCCAAAGTTTGAAACTTTGGGTCTCTGATGATGCCCTCTGTTGTCGAGATCTCCGAATTCAACGTATCCCTACTCAGCCCACAAATGTTCTCCCCCGTGGCTTGGGCTTCCAATCCCGTCGCAACCATTTTCAATTTGTCCCCGAGAACATCAGCTAGGCCCACATCCCTCTTCCTCTTCCTAGTACCCCCTTTCATGGGACCCGCCTCCTCCGCTGCCTTCGAAGCAATATACTTGGCCAGAATCGCATTCACATCGTTGCCGCAAGGAGAGTACACGACGACTTCGGGAGGACACGAGGACGAGGACGGATCATCATCGTATATGATCATGAGAGCGTCGGTATCGCACAGCGTCGAGAGCTCGTAGAGCTGTTTCTTGAGGGTGGATTTGCGATTGGCGTATTGGGTTTTGGTCAGCTTCTTCAAAGGGGCTTTCCTCAAATCGAGCGCCTTTCTTCCCATCCCTATTCTAACACACAAACACAACAAATTCTGAGAGAGAGAGAGATGGATGAATTGGAACGCGCGAATGTGTGAATTGAGAGAGATGAAATGAAGCAGAGAAGAGAAGAGAGAGGGGGGGAATATGTAAAATGTATCCGTTGGCTCCCCCCAACGGTCACCCGCCATTTTGAATTCTACGCGCAAAAATGCGGGAACAAATTATATCCGATGCATCTGTCAAATTCAATTTTTTTCAAATATTTATAACCGTTGTCTGTGATAACGTTACTTGAATAGTTAGTAGAGTATCTTGGAAAGATTTGAGAATATTTTTCATGTGATATACACGTATTGACCTGAGGAAATGTTAAACAACCGATACCCTTTTAGACCATGAGACTATCGTCACTCTAAACATTGATTGTTAGATTAATTCCAATAAATGCATTAATCGTTCCAAGTACAAATGAGTCAAAGCAAAAGGAAAGAAAAGGTTTAGCTTAATATTTTGTTGTGACAACTCTACCTGTTGTCAAATCCATCCAAGGTTAAGTAATCAAAAGGTAGATTAGTACAAAAATTCATACGGATTACTTACATTGACACTAAGTTTTACGCTCTTTCGTCTCATTGAAATTATAATATTACATAATAATTATATTATTTAATATATTTTGAGAATTTTCGTTAGTCATCTTTATAATACAATAAAATTATTTTTACGGATTGAAAAACACAACTTAAATTTTCATTAATATTTCATATTAATTTACGTAAAATAATATTTGATTGTCTCACGAACGATTACGTAATACAAATTTTTTTTTTATGTCATATATACAAAAGTTGTAATTTTTTTGAAACAGGGGAAGTAGTACGTATCTCAACTACATCCACAACCATATTTAAACTAGTAGTAATTGGTGTGATGAGTCTATTGTTTTATTTGATATTGGATTAGTTACATGCATGTATTTTCGATGACAAGTAATTTTGAGATAAAACTCATGGGAAAGGGGATTAATGTCATTAATATATATGTATGGTAGAAATTGAATAGTTGAAATCAAAACATAACACAATGAATGTTTTAAGATTAAATTATTTACATCATAATCTGAATCATTTATTTTTGAATTTAAATTTTAATTATTAATTTTCAACTGGATACGTGCATGTGACACAAGTCTCACTGTATCATAAAAACAACTTGCCTTTGGTTTGGGTGTTTTCTCAATTGTGTTGTTTTGTGTTGACTTCATTAATTTTGTTATTTTATGCAAGTTTCATACAGTGATGAACTTTTAAGCAATAAAGCCGGACGTTATCCATCTTCTTTTATAGGGAAATTGTTACCGTGCTGTTTTGGTTGTATGGAAATTTTACTGTGCCTCCAATTCTCAATCAATTACCACAAGCTAGTATTTTTGAAGCGTAAGGAAAAATGACATAATATGAAGCGTAAGGAACATGAAGCACAAAAACTTTCAAGAAATACAACTTAAGGGGCCGTTTCACTGGACTAATAAAAACTGTTCTTCGATATCTAATTACAACTCGTAAAATGTTTATGTTTTGATTTATAATTTAAAAGTGACATAACTAATATAACAAGTGGTAAAATGTCATGAATATGGCGAAGAAACTAAAAATAAAAATAAAAATAAATGAACCAGTTCCAAATTGAATGGTAATAAATAACGAAGAAACAGAATCCCCATGAATGTAACACATAGTATACAAATATGTGATCACATAAACCATAAGCACTTAACTAAGCGTTAGTTTTAGTGAGGCTGCTTTATAGTTTTGTGAACATATTTTGCAGCCAATATGTGGTTGCTATGGTGTCTCGTACTTTTGCCGTCGCTATTAGTGAGCGGTAATAACGACACTCACTTTCTGATCCCGTTTTATGGTAATGTAACTGAGTGGGAGATGACTGAGTTGGGCGACGCATGGGGTAGATCGTGCAACATTTTCGACGGGAGTTGGGTTTACGATGAAAGTTATCCTCTCTATGATTCGTCGAGTTGTCCGTTCATTAGACAACAGTTCGATTGCCAGAAGAACGGAAGGCCTGACAACTCTTACCAGAAATATAGATGGCAGCCTAAAGGCTGTAACCTCCCTAGGTAAATTATACTTTCACATTCAATTTGCTGATAGAAATATGATCTTTGTATAAGGAAATTGTAAGATTACATCAGCATAAAATAACATACATCGCCTTACAACATTGTCGGACCACCACAAACATGCCGGAGTTCTGTAATCCTGTGTGCTAGATTGATAGTGCAGGAAAAAATAAAGTTTAAGAGTAGATCATGCTAAATCTATAGCAAAATGAAGCCGAGCAAGATTGACTTTCAGTGTATATTGCATAGTACGCTGCATTCTTTCGGCTTCTCTGCTTTGACAAGGAGTACTTTTGATGTCATCAACCGCAATGTGAATAGCCAAAGCAAAATGATTTAGTTTTTCCCAATCTGTTATCCACCTTAAGTGAATAGTACCACTGCATTTCTATTTAGAATTAAATTCATGTTGTGCAGGTTCAATGCTTATGATTTCCTACGCAAGTTCTTCGGCAAGAGGATCTTGTTTGTGGGCGACTCACTCAGCCTAAATCAATGGCAATCACTCACCTGCATGATTCACTCTGCCGTTCCTCAGGCCAAGTATGGCGTATCGCAGAGACCTCACGCCATTTTCCATCTCCCGGTATCGCTTGCAGATGAAACATGACTTGCTTATTCAAGCAAGGTATTACTTCTTAAAAACTGATGCAGTTTTTTCCATGCGTGATATTGATATTTCAGGAATATAAGCTCTCCATAGAAATGCAGTGGCATCAATTCTTAGTGGACATAGATGCAACCCCAAGAGGCCGAATTCTGAAGTTGGATTCCATCAAAGGTGGTGAAGCGTGGAAGGGAGTTGACTTGTTGATCTTTGATTCCTGGCACTGGTGGTTCTACAAGCCTCCTGGCCAGCCGTAAGCGCCCTTGTAAATTCGTGTTCGTTCTCAACCGGTAATATATGCTTATCTTATGAGCTAAATTCTTTATGATACAACTTGGAATTACAAATGTAGATGGGATTACATTGAAGTAACCGGTAAGACATTGAAGGACCTGGATCGCATCCAAGCGTTCACCATTGCGCTGCAAACATGGGCTCGATGGGTTAGGGCCAACGTTGACCCGACACGAACCAGAGTGTTTTTCCAAGGAATCTCACCATCACACTATAAGTAAGCCGACTTCTCAATATGATTCAACATTGACAACAGCATGATATCAATCAATAACGAGAGTTTTATCCATGTTTTCAGTGGCGCTGCTTGGGGGAAACCTCGGGGGAGCTGTGCCAAAGAGACAAATCCTCTAAGAAGGTTAACCGGCCCCTTATACAACAGTCGCGGGATTAATATAATCAAGACTATTCTTACCCGTATGAGGAGTCCGGTCTATTTCCTCGACATCTCTTTGCTTTCACAGCTAAGACCCGATGCACACCCGCAACACTACGCTAGTCCAGTACATGTTGGCAGACCGGACTGCACTCATTGGTGTCTTTCCGGGGTTCCAGATGCTTGGAACCAACTCTTATACACTGCTTTGATTTAGAACGACAACATGGTTGTTCCGCGGTCTTGCAGATGAAAATCATTAGTGATCTTTCTGTGGAATAAGCAGTCGATGGCCTTCATATTTAGGTGAATGAATGAGTTATAACAGTAGAAAAACTTCGGCAAGCTGGATTTCGAGTTTTGTCTACATAACATGTGTACCCGTCCTCTTATACACTACTTAATTTTTGGAATGCAAACTGTGTTTGAGATTGATCATCTAACCGGAGGTTCATCCATGAGGTTGCTTTTTGGTCGATCGAACTCATTTTGATCATACATATTCCTTAAAAATGTCTGGATTAATGGTTTAATTCTTGTTAGATATAAGCTCTCTTGATTGGTGAGTAAGACTGTGTATATCTTAATATTAGCTGTTAACAATGAATTAGTTAAGGTTTTGTCATGGATAAAGATTTTGGATAAAGAACATCCTAATAAAGAACATCCTAATAAATTTGATATTGCAAAGATTTATTCTTCATTGTTGCACTCATAATCAATGGATAATTAATTAATTGGATAAAGGATTTTATAAATAAGATATTCTTAAAATGGTAGGGTCGCTTCATAGATGATGTTAATTTTCTCTATATATTGGACTTAATTTGGATTAATTAGATCATTAGATCCAATGTCATCTGGGAAAGGTGAGAGAGTTAAGAAAAGAGAGAGAGAGAGTCCTCCAACTATAGCTTGTTGGGATCACTCAATTGATTAAATAATAAAAGAGAAGAGATTGCAAGATTTCCGTTGGAAAATTTTAAGAAGGAAGAAAAATCCATAATCGTCGATAAAATTCACTATAAAAAAATATATACGAAATTCTAATTTACATGAGGTATATATAGACCCAAAAAAAGATTTAAGATTTAAATATAATCTTCTCGTAGAACATCGTATCTCGGGCCGTGTGAAGAAGGGACATGGAAGGAGAATGCATGTGACATGTAAAGCACAGGCTGTGTGTAGAAACTGCTCAAAGGGCAGGCACGGACGTGCCAAGAGAGCACGAGCCATGCCTCTTGCTACGTCCAAAACTCTCACAAAAATCAAATCAGGACAACTTCCCATAAAATCTTTCACTTGTGACTGATTCCTAAACTATCAATCAACCTCGAAACATCATCGACGACCACTTGTTGACTCACATAGCAAAACCAATAGAAGATGAATAGAACTTCGGGATTTCTTACAATAGCGATTTTTCTCCAGTACTTCAAAATAGACACAAGGGGATTTCTTCGGGATATCTTTCTGCAATGTCCATACGAGACTTACTTGTATCCTACAGGTAACGAAGACTTACTTAAGATCCCTAAGCGATCTTCATGATAACGAAGAAGGGGACTGATAAATCTTTAAAGAGAGTTGAATACAATGTCTTTAAGTCTTCAAACTCGATATTTATTTTTGTCTACTCATTCCATCTTTTTTGTGATCTATATTGAATCATGTATTGTGTGTTACTAATGCATTGAATGTTTTGTCCCTTCTCGTATTTGACTTTTTATAGGAATCAACATTCCTAGCCAAGACTATATGTCACACCTCATTCCCAAGAGGGCATTACGGGCACGTGAATTATAATATTATAATCCACGTAATGTTTATAAAACTCATATACTAAAATCTCAACTCGAATTTATAATAATCATATATATTGTACCATATTATCCCCAAAAATCTACAAATAAGTTGTTTTAAATATACCATAAATTAACTATAACACTTGAAATGCGTGCAAGTGGATTCTTATAAGATCCGTCATCAGAGCATCCACAACTTTCAAGTTAATCCTGTCAACTAGTCGTGAGAATTATAGAGCATAAAAGTTTGTCAGTTATGAATCTGAGCAAAAATCTAGCACACTCGGTGAAACAAGTGGCATACAAATCAAGAGAGTTAAAGGTTCAACCTAAAAGAGATAAAGGCTGCAAGATTGATTCCAACACATTAAAACAGATAGGAGCATTAAAACAGTCCAATAATTGGTAGGTATAAATTGTCAAGCATACCCCCAAAACTCAATCAAATATCAGCACACACTCAAAGACTTGCGCATGAAAAACACGGGAGCGTAGGCTCTAAAAATCTACATCGAGTCAAACTAAATGTAAAAATAATCTCCGATAACCATTTAAAAACTCAAACAGTATGGATATCTATGATCAATCATACAGTTACACTCGACGATGGCTTCAACCTACATAATCTTGTAAGCTGATGTCACGTGACAAATACCCCATGTTGAGACATTTTAGAGTCAAACTCCCATGGCTCTATTCCCTAAAAGGTCATAGTAACTCTCGAAATTAGCCGACAAACATGTTTTGAGTCATTTCTAGCTGAAAACCAACCCCAGACCAACACGAGCAAAAAACGACGAGGGAACCAAATCACGTCACATCAAAACAACAAATATCACAAAAGGCTCACAAAACATGACAAAATAACAATAAAATGAATAGTGTTACTTTCAACTCAATGAAGCAAATACGACATATACCTGTCGTATAGAAAATAAAGTCATTAATAACTTTCAAAGGAATGATCAGTGTACTAAACTCTCACCTAAAATCTCGAAAATGTTGAAGTAAGAACTTATGAAATATCAATTGATGATACTAGCATCTGAAAACATGAACGACAAAACAAAAATCACAAAAATATCATTATAACTCAATAAAAATCAGTTGACACCCTCTTGATAACACGATCATAACTTTCTATGAAAACATCGAAATTATAATCTCTATATTTTTTAGAAAATAGACTCATAAAACTTTCTAACCATATATAATATGCATCAAGGCTTATTCTGGTTTATTATAATTTAATCCTCGAATTCATGTCATCAATATAACTCATACAGTTTGACGTATTGTCACTAATCAGCCCATAACTTATAGCACAAAACTTCAAATTTAATAATATAAATTTTGATAAAAACTAGACATAGATACTTTTGTAATCATATAAGACTCGTTAAGTGATTATTTCATTTAAAGTAATTTATTTATTAAAATTGGACTAAACTGATCAGGAGACAGATTGATCTTCTGACGCTTATCAACTAATAATTTCATGTACACACTTTCGATTGACAAAACATAATTTTTTTTAATAAAGTAGACATCATAGCTTCAATATATATGAATTTTAGACCTAGAATCAAATCCAATATTTCTGATTGATTTTCCTCTCAAATTACAACACGTATCATAATCAACTAGTCCTATAATCAACTAGTCCACAATCAGAATTGTACCTTTTTTTAAATAACCTCATATTAGCGATTAACATGGAAGTCTAATACATGCCAATACAAGAGACCGAATGAGATCGTCCGCGTACAACGAGATGAATTGAATGATTAGCGTATGGTTTTCTTCTCCTCCTCAATTCGGTCAAAACAGAATATGTTGGCGGTGGGATTCGAACCCATGATGGGCACCCCCTGCGCAAGTGACCTTAAGCCCATTCCTTTAGCCAATCTGCCAGATCGTGCCATTTGACTTAATATGTATGGAAATTGTATCTTATCTGCTGTATCCAAAGGTTGATTAATTAAGATAAGATACATTCAATAGATATTGAGATCAAATTCTATTGAGTTAAGATTCAGATTTAATTCCATTTAAATATATATCTTTAAGATATATTTTGGATATTGGATTCAGTTTTAAGATATATATAGATATATCTTGTAAAGTTTTGTAAAGATTTTTCGGATTTGGAATTTAATTCGATCGTGAGTATTGGACTGAATGTCCAACACATCAGATTATATTTAAATAAATTGATTGAAACAAAATGTTGCCAAAGTGACCTCTTTTGTGTAGATTAATTTATTTAAATACTTAAGGCGGTTGTATTTTTGTAATTCATGCGTGTGTTAATTAATCCAAAGATAAGTTGACACATGGTCGAGTTACAAACGTACTTGTGATAATAAATCTGTGACAATTATAAAGAAGTTCATGTGAACAGTAACTCTATCCAAAGATGGTTTTATTGTTCGACAGAAATTATTGTCAAGATTTGATTATTACAACAAGATATCGCTTACAGTTAATATTATTATCCAAAGATTTGATATTAATGTTGTGCTTGATATCTTGCTATGGGATTAATATATATTCTGTTTAATTTATTAATCAGTTAATAATAATGTGAGTACTTTTGTTTATTTTTCTCATCAGGTTCTACATCTATGGTATCTACTACCTATCCTGTCCCCATTTTGTCTGGGGATAATTTTAAGAACTGGAAAGAATCAATATTAATCCATTTGGGCTGTATGGATCTAGATTTGGCGTTAAGGATAGATAAACCTGCTCCTCTTATAGATAATAGCACTGCTGAGGATAAACAGTGTTATGAGAAGTGGGAAAGGTCAAATCGCCTTAGTCTAATGATCATAAAGAAAAGTATTCCAGAAATCTTTCGAGGAACGATATCGGATGATATCGATGAGGCTAAAGTATTTCTTGTTGAGATTGAAAAGCGCTTTACCAAAAGCGATAAGGCGGAAATGAGTACTCTTTTAAAGACTCTCATTACCATGAAATATCTCGGTAAGGGAAACATAAGGGAGTACATCCTTAACATGTCTAATGTTGCTTCTAAACTGAGGGCACTAAAGTTAGACCTTTCGGAGGACATGCTTGTCCTATTGGTCCTGCTCTCTCTTCCTACTCAATACGATCAGTTTAAGGTCAGCTATAACTGCCAAAAGGAGAAATGGACTCTTAATGAGCTCATTTCTCACTGTGTTGAGGAAGAAGAAAGAATGAAGCAAAGTAAGGTTGAGGAGGTACATATGGTTGGTACCTCGAAAGATGCTGGAAACTTTAAAAGGAAACACAAGGCCGCTAA
>LIEC01006156.1:0-53200 GCA_001925005.1 Drosera capensis
CCTATCTTGCAGAATTTCAATAGCTTCATAACAAGTCTACTGCTAAACTGGCACCTTAAAGGTATAACTAGCACAAAACAAAGACGACCTTTAATGAGATCAAAGACTTTCATCGCTGTTGGTTTGTTCTGATTCTTTACATGTGATTGAAGAAAATATTAGGAATCAGGATCACACCCCCCTAACAAGCCATCTACATTTTATAAAGCATATATCCAAACATATGGTCATATGAACAAACTATATCTCACCAGACTCATGTCGTCTTCAACAAGCATACATGATGGAGCCATCATGCCAGAAATCTTTTACATATAGCTATGCATACCAGGGGAAGTAATCGTGAACCAGGATTCAGAGGTATCCGTGAATCTACCACTAATGCACACTGTTAAGTTTAAATCAAGATACACAATTTATCTTGACAAGATCATATATAAGCACAGTGTAATGGTCTTCGGATTACAAATCTTTAACAATCACATACTAGCAATGTGTATTAATAATAGGATTATAGGAAGCAACTAGGTGCAACTTGATACCGTTATCTCCTCACAATAAGATATTGTTCGTTTTGAACTGATAAATTAGCATAACTTTAAGATGTGATCTCTTGACACGTTAGACATGTGATCTCTTGTGAACTCACATCTTGGAATCCCCCCTCGTTTGATGTGAGATAGGCTAACATCAAAGTTCGAAAGCATATAGTACCGTATAAAGTACAAAAAAGTGCAACTCAGCCTGTCAGACAAGCAACTTTAATCAATCAAACCAAGATTGTAAGAAAGTGCGACATGTAAAAAAAGGATCTGGCAACCACTTACCAAATCACATGACATGCTGCTGGAATCTGGTTCTTCCTCTTCTCTTGGGCAAAATCAGATGCAATATCCCTCTACTAGCCAAAAGCAACCTTGCCCACCTCCCAATAAAACACCAGGATATAGCACGACTCCACGTATCGCGGCAGCTATAAGAAGATATGACACAAAATTAATAGAAATAAATCGTCCTGGATATGTCGAAAGGTATCCGTGACATAGCAATCTCGGATACATGTGTTCAACGAGGAATAGGAAACAAAGCTCCAAAGCTGTAAAGACAAGCAATGGATTTTTTCTTTAAAACAAAAAACACATGAGGCGGGCCTCGTTCTATGATAGTCTTGCATCAAAAACCTGTCACGAAGGCCGTACTTCCTTGAGAAACATAACAAGTCAGTCCACTCCCGATTGGCGGGGCCCAATAAATTATTGACGGAATTGGAAGTTTTGATTGAAAGATAATGAGGGACGACAATCTTTCGAGAAAAAAAAAACAACAATGGACGACACTCCTTCAAAAATAACAATGTAAGGACCATGTAATCCTGCCATAAAATCAGACACTTATTAATACCAAGGACTACCATTAACCTCTTCCTGTCAGCACTGCTCCTTTATCTCCCTCCCCTCTTCTTTGCCTCATAGCAGGCTTTTCTGCGCCTGTGTGGGAATAATTCAAACAGCAGCAAACATGTTATGTTTGAAGAACAAGAGCGAGGAGAACACCAAGCAGATAAACAAAAACACCACAAGAAAGATCAAGGGCACAGTTGTGCTAATGAAAAAGAACGTCCTAGACTTCACAGATGTCGCGGCCTCGTTTCTCGACAGGATCTACGAGGTCTTCAGCAAAGGAGTCTCCTTGCAGCTTATCAGCGCAGTTCATCTTGACCCAGGTCTCTTTCCCTCTCTCTATCAGCACACTATTCTACCTATTGTGAAATCGTTGTGCTGTTTTGGCAAGTTTTTTATGGTTAGTCTCATACAGTTAATGTGTGCTGTTCGGTTATAAGGTGGAACGGGAAGCTACATTTAATCTTTCTAACTGAAACTGAAAGGATCTCAGTCTCTCTCTTTTTTCCCCCACATTCAGAAAATGGAAGGGGAAAGTTAGGAAAACCAGCATTCTTGGAAAGATGGGTGTCGTCAATTACGCCATTGACGGCAGGGGAGACGGTATTTGACGTCAAATTCTACTGGGATGAGGATTTTGGTGTTCCTGGTGCCTTCATAATCAAGAATTACCATTACAGTCAATTCTATCTAAGGAGTTTTACATTAGAAGATGTTCCAGGCCATGGAAGGATCCATTTTGTTCCTAATTCATGGGTTTATCCAGTTCGTCGATACAAGTATGAGCGCGTATTCTTTTCCAATAAGGTAACTTGGATCCAGGATTTTGAGCTGGCTGTGTTATCTTATTTAGTGAAGGCTGATTTGGAGCACTATAGAATCCTAGGTGCTTTCCTAATCACATAACTACTACTCCTATATGAGTATCCAGAACTGTCGATAAACCTTAATGTACATCTAGAGGAGGAAGCTAATTAGAGCCACAAAACAGAAGTGTGGATCTTGTTTATGGATAAAACACAACATCTGGTCCATCTATCTCACTTCGACTAATGAAACAAAGACTTGGAAGGCTTAGATTGAGAAAACAATACAGCTTCAAGCTAAATCATTCTGCTTTTATTTGCAACAGACGTACCTTCCACATGATACACCGGAACCGCTAAGGAAGTACAGGGAAGAAGAGCTAGTGAATCTACGAGGGGATGGAAATGGCATGCTCAAAGAATGGGACAGAGTGTATGACTATGCACCTTACAATGACTTGGGAAGTCCAGAAAAGGGAAATGAGTATGCACGCCCGTGCCTTGGGAGGTCAAAAGATTTTCCTTATCCTCGTAGGGGAAGGACTGGACGTAAACCTGTAAAAACAGGTGAGTTACCTACACTTTGTTGTCCATAGGCTAATATGACATCAATTGCTTAGTAAAAGTCATCGATGTTTTTATTCTCCTGAAGCTTAGTAATAACAACCCACTAAAATGCTAAGTAATATGTTCATCCACTGGTTTTCAAGTCGTTTACATGTTGCAGTGTGCCACAGTTTTGAAAATTTATTCGACCTTGCAAGAGGAATTGAGAAGACATGCAACTTTGCTCACATCTAACAGCCACATAGATATTGAAATCACTTCCTTTCACAAAGATTATTCTTTTGTCTTTGTACCAGACCAGAATACAGAGTCCCGACTTCCTCTTATAAGCTTGAACATTTACGTCCCAAGGGATGAACGATTCGGCCATGTGAAAATGTCAGATTTCCTAGCATATGCTTTGAAATCCATTCTTCAAGTACTTAATCCTGAGCTCAGAGCAATATGCGACAAGACTCCAAATGAGTTCGACACTTTCGAAGAAGTATTGAATCTCTATGAAGGAGGATTCAAGGTGCCCAAGTGGACAGTTACGAAACTACAGAATCACATTCCATGGGAATTGCTCAAGGAACTCTTTCGCACAGATGGGGAGCAATTCCTAAAGTTCCCACCACCTGAAGTAATTAAAGGTAACTTTCCTATACCTCGGAGTCAAGGTTTCCAATCTTTTTTATTAAGTTGAAATTACGTGCCTAAAAGGGACATGGTTGAAGCGCAGAGGACAAGACGGCTTGGAGAACTGATGAAGAATTCGCAAGGGAAATGCTAGCTGGAATCAACCCTGTAGTGATACGTCGCCTAGAGGTAATCTAGGAGTCCTAATCATCCTAGACCAATTTTTCCTTTGATATTACGAACTAGAAACTAAACTCTGAATGAACCTTCTACAGACGTTTCCCCCAACCAGCAAGCTAGATTCACAGAATTATGGGAATCAATCGAGTACAATAACCAGAGAGCAAGTTGAAAAGAACATGGATGGGTACAATGTCGATCAGGTAATATCAACTTCCTGTTCAGAATCTCCCAAAGATCAAGCGAATAATTCTTTCTAAACTGACAGTTACCCATATTATTAAAAGGCAATAAAGATGAGTAGGCTTTTCATATTGGATCACCATGATACACTGATGCCATATCTGAGAAGAATAAATTCAACAACAACAAAAACTTACGCGACAAGGACGGTCCTCTTCCTTAAATATGATGGCACACTAAAGCCATTGGCGATTGAGTTGAGCTTACCACATCCAGATGGTGACCACCACGGGGCTGTAAGTCAAGTCTACACACCTGCAGAAGGAGGAGTTGAAGGTTCGATTTGGCAGTTAGCGAAAGCTTATGTAGCTGTTAATGATTCAGGTCATCATCAGCTAATCAGCCATTGGTAAAATCTCATCTCATGGTTAAAGAAGGATAGAATTTGAGAATGTTACCTCAATGATCTTCAATCTGTTTGCAGGTTGCATACCCATGCAGTCATGGAGCCATTTGTAATCGCGACAAATAGACAGCTAAGTGTGATTCACCCGATCTTCAAGCTCTTGCATCCCCACTTCCGAGACACCATGAATATAAACGCTTTTGCTCGACAGATCCTCATAAACGCTGGTGGGGTAGTAGAGGCAACTGTATTTCCTGCTAAATTCTCTATGGAGATGTCATCTTTCATTTACAGAAACTGGGTTTTCACCGAGCAAGCACTCCCAGCAGATCTTCTAATGAGGTACCATTCACCAAACCATGAAAACCACCATTTAATCTGAATATTCATTCAGGACAACCCACATGGTTGTTTCCTAAGTGATCTTCAACTGTTTTCAGAGGAATGGCGGTGAAGGACTCAAAGAACCACCACGGCCTGAGGCTTCTGATAGAAGATTACCCATATGCAATCGATGGCCTAGAAATCTGGTCTGCAATCGAAACCTGGGTTGACGAATATTGTTCATTATACTATCCAACAGACGAGTTGGTTCAACATGACACCGAGCTCCAGTCATGGTGGAAGGAGATCCGCAACGAGGGACACGGCGACCAGAAAGACGACCCACGGTGGCCCGAAATGAAAACCAGAGACGACCTCATCAAAACATGCACCATCATCATATGGATTGGTTCCGCCCTCCACGCAGCCGTGAACTTCGGGCAATACCATTACGCTGGCTACCTCCCAAACAGGCCCACTGTCAGCCGCCGGTTCATGCCTCAACCAGGTACTCCAGAGTACGCCGAGCTTGAATCTGATCCAGAAAAGGCCTTCCTCAAGACGATAACAGCACAGTTACAGACTCTTCTCGGTATAGCATTGATAGAGGTCCTGTCTAGGCATTCCAGTGATGAGGTCTACCTTGGGCAAAGAGAAACCTCTGAATGGACAACAGATTCAGAAGCGCTAGCTGCATTTGACAGATTCCGTAGGAGGCTTTTGGAGATCGAGAACAATATCAATGAAAGAAACGGCAACAAAGAACTGAAGAACCGAGCAGGTCCAGTTAATGTGCCTTACACATTGCTATATCCTAGCACGTCGGACATGTCTAGAATTGGTGGTCTTACTGGCAGAGGCATCCCGAATAGTGTGTCGATTTAGACGATGAGAAAGGAAATGGCATGCAGATTGTAAACTTGTGAGCTATGTAGCATTTGAAATGTGATTGAAGCTTCTTGTACATTAAGTTCTCTCCATTCGGAAAACTATCGAGGGCCTTGTAAATTCTATCCTTGTGAACAAATAGCATGAATCGAACCTAAAGAAAATTGCAAACAATATTTAGCACAAGCATCACAAACCCAGGTGTTTCCATCATCGACAGGGTATGGGGACTGAGTCTTACCCCTATTTCAGACAATAGACTGTTTTTTTTTTTTTGGAAAAGGGTAATACAATGTTAAATAAATTCCCATAAATTTATCAAATTCTAATAATCAACACAACAACAACCACCCCAGTAATCTCGGCAATTAACAGTATCAAACAAGCTAAATACTACTATTTGTTAACCTCAACTATTGGATCTCATCAGACAAAACAGAACCAGGTTTAGACGCGATATACACACTCCACCCTTATACTAAATGATGTATACTAGCAATAGCACACGAAATCCACACCTCAACATGCAAATCAGCAGCCGGAAACAACACGATTATTATGTCATTTGTGTAATATTGACAGTGGAAAGTAAACGACAATGAAAGAGCATCAATCATATAAAAAGACAGTGAAATCAGTATTATTTATGGCGGAGATGTGAGAAGTCGACCTAGATTAAGACCGCGACGAAGCCAACGACTGAGCCATCGACGACGTCTAGCATCGTGCCGCCGGCCACCGCTCAATGGCGGTCGGAAGCCGGATACGGCAGTCGCCACAGCGGGGGTCCTCGCCGGCCACCGCCGTAGGGTTTCCATTGATCCGATTGGTGTCTAGACTCACGATAATCGGAAAGATTTTCTCCGATTGCCCTAATACTTGCACATAATGCCATAATGGTGTGTCGATGGGAAAATGTCAAATCCACACATTGTGTTTTCGTGAAAACCAAAATTAATTAGAAAAAAGGAGTTAGTCGTTTACAGTATAAAATTTGTGTGTTATTGAATCACAATTAAATGATGAATTTTTTAAAAAAATTATTTTTATATATTTAAATTTTTTTTAATCATTTCATGTTTTATTTTTCATTAATTCCTAACAATACATAATATTATCATCATATTTTTTTATCCAAATTAATTTAGATGTAGATATGTACGAGTGTCATGTCATGTAGAATCTTTCATATCAACAATAACAACAATAAATTCAATTAATCGACGATATATATATATATAGTTTTTTCACGATTATAAAAACTATTTCATGAAATTATATGACGGAATGAGTGTCATCCTTTATATAATAGACACTTATATGAAAGCAATCCATTGAGGCTCATTTAAATTGAAAAATAATCCAATTCAGAGTCATTAATTTACATGGAGTCTTGAGTTGTTGATACGATATGTTTCTTGGACTTGCATTTCACATACAGACAACATTTGCGTCACGTAAATCATGTACTACCATCACACTGTAGTAGTTTACAAGTTACAAACACAACATTTACATTTGTGAATAGAGTTTTCCAGGAAATGTGCTCCAGAGTGAGGTTATGTACACAGATTGGAGCCTGCCTTGCTCTATTTCTGATTTACATTTCAGTCATCAAACTATTAGGCCACAACCGTTGTCGGGTTAACAAGCATATCGATCTCGCTTCTCGTACGCTTCATCTTTTGCTCTTTAGCCTTGGATGATGATCCACCGATCACCCATATCTCCGGTATCACCTTGGCTAGATTGTCTATGTTATCCAGTGTATAATCCGTTTCAGAGCTCTTTATCGTCGTGCCCACCTACATTCGTAAACACAAAATTTTAACAAGCGGTACTATGGATTTCTTAAATAATCTCACACATACTGAGGTTTTTTATCGTGATATCTGTCTTATTCCTTGTGACTAGTATAACTGGTTTTATGTACGTTCTAGTTAGTTAGTTCACGCAATACTCGAAGGAGGAAAAATCTCTTTTAACTTACCAACGTCGTGCGCAGCCCCAATGCTTTACCCGCAACAACATTGCGTAAACTGTCATCCAAAAACAGCTGCACCAGGAATAACAATTTCATTAGCAACAACTCACTCTTGGCAACCACAAGAGGTAACGAATAAACTGATTTATGTTACGGCATTACCGTTCGGTGTGGATTCACAGCACCCACGCTAATGGCGATCCTAATGGCCTCCTTGGACGGTTTCAAGACGATTGGTATCTCTTCAGGTCGAGTAGCCATCGAGAGATTAGGGTTTAGTGTCTCGAAACATATGATCTCATCAAAACAGTCTTCTATTCCTAGCCTCTTCAGCGCCTTATTCGCATGAACTAGATCAGAATTCGTGAATATCTGCACCGAAACAAGACGGAGTTTGTTACTGATTCAGCACTTGTTTTCAATTATGATGTGATATTGTATTTATTAATTAACGTACGATTTTCCTCTGCGTGATGCTCAGCAAGAGGCTTCTAAGCTGAGGATCCGGCTTGATCCGTTCATATGGAAGCCTCCCGTGCACAAAGCTGAAATGAATTAAGAAACGGAATGATGATGTGAGTAAGATATCGGTCTAGAAAGAGAAAGGACCAGTGAATCGTGACTGAGATACAGAGTTAAGGCTATACTGACCTGTGGTATTCATCAGCGCCGATGTCGTACCCCAATGCCTACAAAATCAACCAAAGAAACAAAGAACCTATTAGCATTGATACACGCCAGTAGAATTTGATGATATTCACTATGAGTTTTGTGTTAGAATTCGATGACATTTGAGACCAATTTGGACTGTGCCTTCTGGATTGATACACATATACTATACACAAACAACTATCACGGCTCTTCGGTGTGGAAAACCAACTCACACATGTTCTCAATAGTATTTTCTTATCAGATACTTACACGACAGCTCTTGAATTGCGATCGTGTTAGACATGTGATCACTAGTTAAATGATACTTAAAGTTTCTTGCATGGTTTGCCGAACCGGAGCATTGGATGAAAGATGATTACCCGGAGGCCAGCCAAGGTGCTGCCGTGCGTCTTGAAGAGCTCGACTCGAAGATGCGAAGCTTCGCTCTGCGGAAATCCACATCTCTCAACCAGAAAATCTGTACCAAAATAGCAAAAACATGAGAAACGATGCACAAAAATCATGATCGGGAAAAAAATATGAAATGAAAGAGATCCAACCTTCAATATTCCTTTTGCAGGCCGTCGAAATCCCGGCGCTGAACGGATACAACGTGTCGTCCAAATCTGCACTCCATCACCCAAAATTCAATTATCAGCAATCAGCTCGAAACC
This sequence comes from Drosera capensis, assembly GCA_001925005.1. Taxonomy (NCBI): domain Eukaryota; kingdom Viridiplantae; phylum Streptophyta; class Magnoliopsida; order Caryophyllales; family Droseraceae; genus Drosera; species Drosera capensis. The sequence continues at coordinate 8,682 of LIEC01006156.1, forward strand.
AATTCTATCAAAAATCGAAACTGATGTTAGAAATTTCAATTTTAAGCATTTCGATGAGGTCAACCTACCAAACATTATGCAATCGAACGGAGAGTTTCCGCCTCGAGCGGCGAATTTCGCATAACACTCCATGGCTGCCAACTGTGCAATAATTGTAACGAAATGCGGAGAGCGAAATGAAAAATGGTGGTAAAGTGGCAATGCAAGAATAGAACACGGGAGACGAGAGACATTTTTATAGGCTCCAAAAAAAAGGGATATGAGAAAGGAAAAGAAAAGATGATGACGATGAGGGTGGTGGTTGGGGTGTGTGACTCAGCGATGATAGTCGTTTATCCTTTGTGTCGTTTTCGATGATGTGGGATTGAGTTGAGGCAGACGCGCTCAGACACGTAATGCGAGGGGCCCACACGGAGAAAAGGTTACTCGGACCAAACCGACCAGAAAAGAGTATAATTACTAGTAATCCATGATAATATATCTGATACTCAATATAAATAATTATGATAATATTTTAATAATATTTATTAAAATCGTCTAAAAATATATATAATAAATTATATTTAATATTATTTATATATAAATATAAAATAATCATCATTTATTATAATATATAAACTCAGTTTTCATAGTTTTCATAATTCTTATAATAAATCTCATTATATAAAAAAATAATTTATTTTTTCATAAAATTCAACACATTTAAATCCGCTTGTTACGTAAAAAAATTTCCTATATTTTAGAACGAAAGGAGTATCTTCGTTCTATAATATATACAATATTATGTATTTCTATCGTCCAAGATAAATTAAACATATTATTAAAGTTGGACGTCCTATACAAATTATAATACTTTCATTGAAGACAATTTTGAAATGTCAAAAAACCCAAACAATCCTACCTTATATAACATCATCTTCTCTATTATTATTTTTTCTCTCTCCATCAACTCACAATTTCTTTCACTCATTCACAAGGATATAAGAATAAAACATCATAAAGTTAATGTATTTCTTAATAATCGTGTTAAGTCAACACATCGTAATTTATTTGAGACGATATAATTATAACATTCACTTTATGTACGCAAATTTAAATTTATCCTATATTTGTTTTTCAACTATAATCCTTAACCACACAATATTTCTTTCTCCACCTTCTTTAATTCCTAACCAAATAATATTTTTATTAAATATGAAAATATTATAAGCAATTTGAAACGGACCATTGTAGTAAAACGATGTAATTATTTTGGTAGTACTTATTACTCCCTCCGTCCCATAATAAACGTAACGTTTGCAGCATAGGTAATAAATTTGATTGCGTTATGAATCATCTACGGTACAAACAAGAAATAATTTTTATAAAATTAACATGAAACATAAAAAATAATTTTAATTATATATTATAACCTTAAGTCAAAATTAAATTCTTATCATATTGTTTAGTAATAAAATATAATGCATCAAAATACGTGATGAATAGTGTATGATGGGAGTGTATTCTTTGATGCGTTATTTTTTATGAGTAAATGATATTATATGAATTTTATTTCTATTCAGGATCATAGTTCGTATCTCACATTATTTTTGATATTTCACGATAAATTTACGAAAAAAATATTTCATCATCCAATGGACCATTTATAACATCGTGAACTTTTTTTCTTATGTGGCCCTCCGTTGCGTATATTATAAAACGGATGCCGTAATACTAATTCGTAATTAGTAATAATTTTAGTATAGTTTATGTGAAAAAGATTACTAGTGTGATATGTCGTCGATATTTTATGACAGACTGAATAAAAATATATGATATATAATATGAGACGGATTGAGTATTTTTATGGTACGCAGGGAGTACTCCCTCCTCTCAAAATATAAATAATATATATTTATTTGTATCGTTCTAAAATATAAAGAGCATATCATAATTAGTATTTCATCCGTTTCATAATATATACAGCATTTGTCTATTTGGATCATCCCAAAATATATACAATATAGCATATTTAATAATATTTTTATATAAAAAATATCAAAATAATCATCATCTTTTACAGTACACCTATATTTTTTTCTCATAACTTATACAATAAATCCCACTATCATAAAAAAAATATATATATTATTTCTTAATCAAAATCCATAAAAATTCAATACACGCATAAATCGGCGTATCGGATCAAATCGTTCCTTATATTATAGAACGGAGGGAATACTATTTTGACATTAAAAAGAACCCCCTTCGATCCATATCAATTGTAACACTTTTTTTGGTTCGTCCCAAATTAAATGAAACATTTTGTTAATATAATTTTTTAATATAAAAAAATCAAATCAATATTATGTGATACAGTACACCACTAATTTCTTTCTCAGCTACTATGATAAATCCCGCTACAATAATAAAAAATTACTTGTTCTTCAAAATCAACATAAATTCAATACACACGTAAATTCTGATCAACATATTATAATTAATATGGGACAGAGGGGTAGAAAATAATCACCATCTGCCACACTGTATTTCGATATCTTGTCTTACAACTGTTACAATAAATCCTATCATCACTCAAAAAATAAAAAATCAACACATATAAATTTGCATGTCAAGTTAGCCGGTTATTTATAATATGCAACAATTTTTATTTTTATTTTGAAAATTCCCACAAAAATTATAATGTCATCATATTTGGAAACTTTCGTATTGTACAAAAATATCAAAACATCCCTGTGTTTTGTTTATCACATCAACTCATCATAATAATATTTCTCCGTTTATTTTTCTCACTTCTCTCAATCACACAAATAAAAAAAATTAATCTTTATAATGAAAATCAACCCATATAATTTATCATGATAAATTAATTGGTTATAATTTTTTTGAGATGGGAGGAGGTGGGTTGATGCCCGCAGTCTTATACTATTAGTATCCGCGGCGGCTCGATAAGGAGAAATTTATGAGCATGGGTCGATGTACTGATGTGGTATGAAGCTACGCTAAGCTTAAGCTAAATAAGTTACAAGCACATCATCTGTCACGATGTAAACATACGATGAAGATCAGGTACGAATTTATTATAGTGGAGTAAGACAATTTTGTATTGACCACAAACTTTCATGTTCTTATTCTTATGGGATACATTCAATTATTTCCATGAAAATATTTGGATTGTTAACATACATGCCTGGTTCCGGACGATCGTTAAAGGGATACGAAGGCGCCTCACACACTTATTCCTTGTAGTTGTGGGTGAGTGCTTGAAAACCAGATGGGCCACAGATAAAGCCCAAATTCCTTCGTTTTGGGATGATGCGCTTTTGTTACATGGGCCTAAGAGAACTTCTACCACGACTTTGTAATGATAGGCCTCGAGAGATCGGGCTTATAAGGTCTCTGAGATCACAAAGGCAATCAATACAACATTATTTTTGGGCCGGCCCAAAATACAGAAATCAATACAAGGGCTGATGGGTTTAAAGGCGGCAGAAAACAAATTAGGCGCATTAGGCTTAAGCTGCAGTACGCATGCTCATTCGCTCCGTACCACACAGTTTGCTAACATTTATTTTTGACATATAAATTTAGAATTTTTTATTTTTAATTCTTAACCATATATTTATTTCTCTCTTTTAACTTTTTTAATTACTAATCACACATAACATCTCAAAAATAAAAATATTATAAAAAATTCGAGACATGCATAATTAATAAAACGATGCAAATCATGTAAGACGTTGGAAGTATAACATTAGTATCATCTACTAACATGTTGTATCAGTCTCTATATTTTTTTCTTTTCATTTTTTCACTCTTCATGATACACAATGATATAGTAAATTGAACTATAAAAATAGAAAATATCATAATAATATGATAATTTTATCGAAGTTTTCTATCTCATCTTATAATTTTTTTACGGTTTAATACATATTCCAATATATCTTTTTAATTCTTTTTAAATTTCTTATCATATTACCATTCTAATTTTTTTCTTTTAGAAAACTCTATTGTACATAATCTAATGTGAGTGCTCAGGTAACGATCCAATACAGGTCGAAGCAATAACCTTTGGAATCATCACATTTTAGTGGTTGTTACAGCGGACTAGTTTAACTTGGACTATAGCAACCATCGCACATTAACATTGCCTACCATGAACTTATCCAATGTCATGATGTTATGATTATCTAATCTCAACCTCTGTAATACCTGTAAAAGTTGGGACAAAAATATTGAAGGGCAAGCTCATAATTCAGATCAAGAACATGAAGTTAGATCATGAAAGAAAACCAAGACCAACCAAGTTATTAATGGAGCATGTGCTTTGCTTTCTTGTGATCCCCCCAAGGTACAAGGTACCACAATTGTGTGACATCAAGGGCCATGTTACGCATTTTGGTTTGATAGTATAATATATATATATATATCGCAAATATATAGATAATTTAAAATCAATTAACATACCTTATAGATAAGTAGATAACGAGTATGATACAGTTGTACTAGTAGTAAGTTAATAAACAACCTATAAAGTATACTACATTTATGATTATAGTTTAGGTTCAAGTATAGAACAGGTGACTGTAATGTAAGTACCAAATTTTGATGCTACTGGTTTCTAAAAAGCTGTCCAAACCCATTACGGCGCTATGTATCGTGATCTTGTCAACCCCATTTGTGTAGAAGACAATGTTACAACGTTTCTAGTAGTCTAATGTTTGGTCAAATGTACAGTTTTCACCTTTTAAGACGATGGAAAATCATCACGCGATTAGAACTACTTAAAGTTAGATTAAGATTAAAGGATTAGCTTGCTGCTTTACACCGGCCTAAGCCTTTCTCCATATCTGTCTTTGAAGGGACCAAATCAGGGAGGAAAAGAAGATGATAGGAAAAGGATCAATGATAGGAAAGTTCTAGGATTGTTAAAATGACATGTGCGTTCAATCAAACCTGTAATTCAAGCTCAAAACACAAATCTCATGAGAGAAAATCTCTCCGAGTCATATAACATTTTTCACGATTGGGTCTTACCACTTCGACAATCATCTTTTATATCTCTTTCATAAGTTTTGGTATGATATTAAATCGAACTGATTAGACGAATCGAAATCATACAATAAAAAAAAAAAATGGAGATTCTTTTACTTTGAAAAAATATCTAGAGTTTTTTTATTTTGTTATAAGAAATGGATGTGGTTGAGTCATCCTCGGGCTCGGGATAGTTTCTCAACGCTGGTCACTTAACTAGACGGATGCAACTTAACAGAAACATAAATGATCCGAATGTTGCAAAATGTGAAGTTCAACATTTCCATCTCCAAGTCCAAAAACAGCGACATGTCTATGTGTCCATGTGCCCTTTTAATCAATCAAAGTTTTTTGGGGCTCCTCCTTGTCTGGCTTAGCTGTGTCAAGTCTGTGAAGAGAGTGATGGACATAGCATATCACACAAAAGTGTCCCCTTTTCTCCTCGTGATCAGTTCAGGGACACTCAGGGCCTGTTTTTTTACGAGTTTATATATGGGAATGGAGATACCGCATAATTACAGTTAACATTCTCTGCATTCTTTTCATAAATTTTTAAATAACCATCTTTTTTAAAAAAATAAAAAATTTGAAATTTAAATAAATAAATTGAAATCAGATGTGAGAGGGAATGTAATTAATATAACACCTTTTTTCTGTTCATATATATTATTTTTAAAAAATTTATCATTTTAATTACGTGCCATTAATGATTGATTCAATAATAAACCTTTCATCGATTAATTATTTGATCACAAATTAGTCATTTTATAACAACATAGCCTTCTTACATTCTGACTACTATACTGACAGAATTATGATCACGTATATCTCGTCGCGAGGAGCCACAGATAGATGGACTATGATGAAGGAAAGCCAGGCCAACCAGATTGGTCACACCCATCAGCTAGCTTTCTCTCCTCCAGTAGGGTCAAAAATGGAAAGGGAGAGGAGCGACTCATTGAGTCCAAAATGCTCACAACTCACAAAAAAAAACGGATGAAAATGAAAGTATACGAATGAATGAATGTCTTTCTTTCAGCAGTCACCACTCAAACAAAAAGCATTACTCTTTGTAGTTCAATTTGTACGGTACTTTGTCTTGTCCTTTCAAGAAATACCCTTTTCTTCTCCAATCTCATTCACAAAACTCAGTTTTTTTTTTTTTGGGTTATTTTTTTTCTGAACAAGTAGCTAAAAGGGCAGATTTGTTTTGCCCATTGTTGCAATCTTGTTGATACTTTTCTTGAGTTGATTTCAACATTCAACCCTTTCTTGTCCAATTTGGTTATTTGCTCAAAGAGATTATATATACTTTGAGGTTGGTTCAAAAGCATGAATGGTGTGTTGGAAAATGAATTATCAGATGAATCAGATTATGTTGAGGTTGATCCAACTGGGAGATATGGGAGAGTATGTATTTGAAAATTTACCTTGATCTTTTCATATTTCGCATTCAATTCAATGCCTTCTCGTTTTATATAAGATGATTGTGAATATATGTGTTTGGTTGTTCTATGCAGTATAATGATGTTCTTGGCAAAGGGTCATCAAAGACAGTGTAAGCACATCGTATCAGATCTTTCTTAGACTGCCCAGTTCATAGTTTCTATACAGATCACAACTTTTTGGAGTTCATGATAACGGGCACATTTCAAATTTGATGATTTTTGGAACCTGATTTGTTTGATTTCTGAACCTGGAAGCGATTTTCGATGCGATTAAGCGATTGTTTTGAGGGTTGATTGGTGTAGGTATAGAGCCTTTGATGAGTATGAAGGAAAAGAAGTAGCTTGGAACAAGGTGAAGCTGACTGAATTCCTGCAAAGCCCTCAAGATCTTGAGAGACTATACAATGAAGTTCATTTGCTCAAGACGTTGAAACACAAGAATATCATGAAGTTCTATAGTTCTTGGGTCGATACAGCGAACCGGAACATCAATTTTGTCACGGAGATGTTCACGTCTGGCACCCTGAGGCAGTGAGTGATCTCGTGGATCGATCTTCATGCTAGTTTGATCATATCATGATCTTCTCGTTTTCTAGGTTCTGTTATTTTGTGAATGCTTCGATTTTTTAATGTGGTTGTGTTATGATTCCTGTCTTCTGTATGGTAGGTATAGGCTAAAACACAAGAAAGTTAACATTCGAGCAGTCAAACATTGGTGTAGGCAGATCTTGAATGGGCTTCTCTATCTGCATAGCCTAGAGCCTCCGGTGATACACAGAGACCTCAAGTGCGACAACATCTTCATCAATGGAAATCAAGGTGAAGTCAAGATAGGCGACCTTGGCCTTGCCGCGATCCTAAAGAAATCTTATGCCGCACACTGTGTAGGTGAGCTCGAATTCCTTCACTTATCAACTTATTTCACCACATATCATTCATGTGAATCTTGCATATATTTACCAACAGGAATTGATCCCTTTTGTTTTGTGACTCCTACCAGGTACTCCAGAATTTATGGCTCCAGAAGTTTATGCCGAAGAATACAATGAATTAGTCGATGTATACTCATTTGGGATGTGTGTTCTGGAAATGGTGACTATGGAATATCCATATAGCGAATGCACCAATCCAGCTCAAATCTACAAGAAAGTCACCTCTGTAAGTCCTACACTGTTCTGCCCGTTCTTGACCTCATAGCAACTAACACGATTCTCATATTCAGGGGAAGAAACCACTTTCTCTATACAAAGTGAAGGATCCTGAGGTGCGTGAGTTCATAGAAAAATGCTTGGCGACTGTATCATGTAGATTGCCTGCTAGAAAGCTTTTGAAGGATCCCTTTCTCGACATTGATGATCTGGACTCTGACCTCTGTCCAGTGACCTACGAGAGCGATTTGCACGAAATATTTCCCTTTGCAGATGTGCCATTATATGATGCAACTCATAGCTCTAGCTCCTTGACAGATGGGTGCTCGAATCATTACGGCTTTGAACTTGACCATGATTTAGACTATGAAATACCGGATTTTGGGCCTAAAGAGCTCAATCTTTTCACCTCAGCCGAGGATGACTATTTGGCGAATGTTGACATTGACATCAAAGGGAGGAGAAAAGGAAATGGCGATATCTTCCTCAGGCTCAGGATGGCTGATAAAGAAGGTAATCTTAGCTCGATTCTCATCATGCCAAGTATGTTTAGATGGTCTGTAGTGTTTATTGGCTATTGATAAGTACGTTCTCCTTGGTAAATCATCAAAGATAAGTTAGCAGCGGAATGTAAAAGCTTGTTTGTGTCTTATATTGCAGGTCGTGTAAGAAACATCTACTTCCCTTTTGACATTGAGACCGATACAGCTCCAAGCGTTGCTGCAGAAATGGTGGACGAACTTGATATCACTGACCAAGACGTGACCAGAATAGCCGAGATGATTGATGGGGAGATCACTTCTTTGGTACCTAATTGGAAGGGACCGAGTGCAGAAAATGTTTCCGAAAATAAGAATCTGGCGTCTAAAGAAAACAGTGCATCCAAGAGATATCTCGTCACATTAGACAATCTCGCATCTCAGGATCCCCGCAGTCTGGACTGTACATCAAGGCAAGGGGACGTTAGCATCAGTGGACGCTTTGAAGAGATTAATCATCAGGTTGAGCCAAGTGAGCAGTCTTTGACAGAAGGCGCCCCTGCAACCTCAAGTAGTCTATGCAGTGGAATTCATGCTGATATCAGTGCTGACCGTGATGCACATAGTTTATTTGGAAGCAACAGATTTGATGGAGATCACGAATCATTTGGTCCATTGGACGATGAAACGGACAGTGTAGGCGATCATGATAGCCCACGTGCACCGTATAACTCCCGTGGCAGCAGCTTCTGTGATGATCAAGAGAACGGAATGAGGAAGGACTCGAAATGGCTGAAGCTCAAGTACAAAATGCAGATGAAAGAGTTCAGGGATCAGCTCGAACTCAAGCTGAAGTTGTCGATGTTGACTCCGGCTCGGGTGATGATCGGTCAAAGGGCACACAGGCAGCGGTTTCTGCTAGAGGAGTCAGGGAATGCCACATCGGGTGGGTGTTCTAGCCAAGAACAAGTGGTGACGGCGAAAAGCTTATTCCCACTGGCTATTGTTCCGCATTGTTTTCACAGGGCTAATACTCTCTCTCTTGATGCTATAGATTGTTGAGACGAGAAGTTCTAGCGACAGTCACTCGTGGAGCTTCCATTCAAACCCTCTTCCTCTCGGCAAGCTGATGTATGCGTATATATGTGTTCGTTTGAGACAGTACATTCATATTATTCTTATACGGAGCAATCACAGAAGTGAGCGCGTTCATAGCAATTTTCTTGTAAAGTACTTATATCAAAGCAATACCCACAAGTCACAGCATTGAGCCGAACGATCTCGTGATGATTAGCCATTACTGTATCGGAAAGAAGGATTGCAACATCTCCGTAGAAGATTCTACCCCCGGACAAAAATTGCTTCTCGAATACTTTCACGAAAAAAGGTAAAGAACCTGTAAATTCCTTAACCTTGGTATGATTAACTAATTTGGGTCCTAACGCCGATATTAATCCGATAGATCGTCGCAGCTACCAAACCGACTGGGATCAAACATATTTGTATGGCAATGCAGTATGGCCATCAGATGAGAAGCTGAGAAAAGAAACTTAAACCAGCTTCATCCACAGGAATCTGTTCCTATGAAAACGATGACACATGAATTACATGACGAGCCTTGTTGGACAGCTTCCACTCATAACATGTGAGTCGAGTAGTTATCGGTGGTAACCGCCAAGCATTTGCTAAACTTATGATACATATACCAACATAAGAAATCCATAATACAAATGAAGATACAGTTGTAAAGCAATCAACGGAAAATCAAAACCAAATTATTGTTATATTAATCAGAATTTGAAACCTGATTATCAGAAGACGACCAAAGAGCTCCACCAATTGCTTTGCTGCAAGTTAAGAAGCACATAACGGGAACCAATAACCATCAGTATTTTGCTTTGTTGTGCTGGTACAGCTACAATGTCCTTTCGTTGTCCTCGATGTGTAGGGGCAACTTGAGATAAGCAGGGTGGTCCAAAACCAGAGTTTCTTTTAATTTAATCCTTCTAATGTTGATGGTTCACTTGTTAATATACGGCATTTAATGTAGAATCAGTGGAAACATGAGGTTGGACCTTTGCTACCAGTGTGATGTATCATGTGACATGTTGTGTACAGGGCAAAACTACACCCAAGTTATGTGGGGTAATGTAATTGAAAGTTTGATATAAAGAATCAATTTTGCTAAGCTAATAACATATCCATTATAACAGAAACAGTACGATGAGTCAATGTTATTTACTCTGTCCCTATTCTTTATGTATTTTGATTTATTATTTTTTATTAATAAACGATATGATATCAATATCATTTTGTCTCAGAATTATAATTCGTGACACATATTATATTTGATATTTAAAATTATTTGTTTGTCCCGCGTATCATTTATAATGTCATCATTTTTTTTACTTATATGTATAAGAAATGTAACTTTTTTAGAAAGGAGAGAATAACTGAGATATTGTCATTTACTATAACTGATAAAGCAAGCAAAGTAACAAATCCTATGTTACATATATGAAAAACAAATAATTTACCGATCATGTGAAGAAACAATAAAACTAAAAATAGATGAACACAAATATTCCTTCAGTCCCGTGAAAAATATCATGTTTGTCCGCATAAACAAAAAAGTCAATCGGATAACAAATAATCCACAAAACGAAAAAAACAAATATTTTTCTTATAAAATTATGATAAAACTAAAAAAATAATTTTAATTATATTATAATCATAATTAAAATAAAATTTATATCATATTATTTAATGAAAATAAATAACAATACATCGAATACATAATAAATAATCTAAGGATTACCCAACAACATTTTCACGAGACCGAAAGATTAGTAGGATATCTATATATCAAACCCATAACGTCAGAATCCATCGCTCCGGTTTAAACAATGACCGAATGACACAAACTAAATCAGTGATGTCGGCCCGAGTCTAATAACTGTACAAATTTAATACCCTCGTAGGGTTTTTCTCCACACGCGAACACCAAAAACCCTCGTACGAGTTTCGTCGCAGCGGAAAATCGCAGAGCACTTCACCGGCGGCAGCGAACCTCTCGTGATCAGCAGAGAATCAACAACAGCAACACTGATGATCTCTTCTTCTCCTCTTCGGTGAACCACACTTCCTCGATTCGTGTTTGTTTTGATTCAATTGTGTATTTGTTGAATGAATAAAGGAATGGATTGTGTTTTGTAGTCGATGGTGGCGAACGATGATTTCCAGCACATTACCCGTGTAGTGAACACGAATGTGGAGGGAAGCGGAAGGCTCCGTACGCTATCACCTCGATCAAAGGCGTCGGCCGCCGCTTGGCCATCGCCGCCTGCAGGAAAGCCGGCATCGGCATGAACAAGCCGTATAACTGTCCTTCCCGATTATGTACTGACCTAGATGAATGATAACGATAGTCGATTGATTTTCTGCTGCCGTTTATATAATATGTTGATTTTGAGTTGTTATCACTACGGATGGGGGAGATCGAAGAGTGTTTAACAAGATACTCCTATGACTTGGCTCTAGGCAATAGTTGCTGACTTGTGGATAGTTAAGTGTATCAAACCGTAGGGTATCATCTCAAAACCAATTGACAATCAAAGGAATGACTCAGGATATATATATATAAGTGCATTGATTTTCTTAACTCCAATATGATAGAATTTTCTCAATAAAGTGCTTCGTGCTTTGAGTTATGGTATGTGATCTTTGGTGGTAGATGTAAAGTTGTTGACTTTACCAAAAACAAGTTCATTTGTATGTTTTAACTTTTATATGTGTCAGATTAGACGTTGGAGGTTTTCGATACAACAACAATAACTACTTAGCTAATCCTGTCACATACGGTGTCTGAGGAGAATAGGATCTGCATAGCTTTATCTTTGTTGCGAACAATAGAGAGACTGTTTTCTAATGTCGTCACAAAGAATCCATAAAACCACATTCGAAAATCATAGAAAATCACATAAAATTCATATCAATTATCAAAAATAGAATTCACTCATAAGTCATAACAACAAATAAAAACGTTTTACACCAATGTTGAATGTAGTCATTTTACTGATATGATAAGTTTCATTTTTGCAGATTTTACTGATTTGACATCAAATGTTGAATGTAAGTCATTGTGATCCCGATTACCAGTTGTTGAAATGGTCTGGTTACTCTGGTAGTAGTGGCAACTCGGTTGGAACCTTGCCTTGTTGATATGATATCTTTGATATTTCTACACTGAGGTGTTCATAGAAATAATTGGTGGATGTGGAGTGTGAGTGAATCGCATTGTGATGATTCTGATGTCTCAGAATGTATGCTGTTGGTCTATTATTATCAGATGTCATAGTACAATGAATCAGATCTCATAGTAGAATTTTGTATGACTGATAGGGTTCCTTGAGGCATAATATTGCATTCGATCTGTATATATGTTACTCTTTAGTGTTGTAATTTGTTCCATGATAGCTAGGTCTGGTTGTAATATGAGTAGAATTCTGAACTAGATTCTGTGCTAGTAGTGCAGATGCATACTCCATCAATTGCTTTCTGCTATGTTTTTGCTTTTTGTGTTCAACTTTCTTATCATCATTCATCGTAGTGACTATGTTTTACTAGAGTTTTGCCCAGTTTCAAGTGTGGCTGGCTTAGAACTGCTGCCTTTTGTGTTTTGTCATCAAAGATTGCTTTTTTACAAGATCATATTTGGAATAATGTTAAAAAAAATAATTCATGGCAGTTCACTAGGTGCTTTACATTCTTTTGTTCGATACTTCTCAAGCATCGGTGTTTGTGTAGGGCTGGTGAGCTCTCTGTTGTGGAGCTTGAAACCCTGATGACAGTCGTGGCAAATCCTTGGATGTATCAGTTCCCAAAATGTTTCTTAACAGACAGAAGGATTACAAGGATGGAAAGTATTCTCAAGTCGTCTCAAATCAGCTTGACATGAAGCTGAGAGATGATCTGGAGCGCCTCAAGAAGATCAGGTACGTTACCCGTCAATCCAGCATAAGTTTTTAGTTCTTCTGTTGCATGCTACCGGCTTAGGATAGCATGAAGGTCATATTTTGAGATGACCAAGTGAGGTTTTGGAAGAATATGCAGACATGATTAAACCTGATTGTGATAATTGTGGGTGAAATCGATTTATGGTTACAATGACAGCAACATAACGGCTGGCTGTAGGAAATGGAAAAGCGGGAACTTTGTTAACGTGATTAGATAATTGGTTGCTTGTTTTTGCCTCATGTTACTATTTAGTTCTCTCGGCACAAAATTCAGGATGTAAGAAGTGTTTGTTACCCGCTGACCATTTTATTCAATCTGTTGGAATCATACATTCCGTTGCGGCTCCGATTTGTGCAATTCAACAGGAGTTAAAATATCATTACTCGTTAAACAGGAGTTAAAATATCATTACTCGTCATCACCCAGAAGTGATATGGTAGATCCGGGTTTGTGGCTTATTAACATTAATGTCCTTGTGGCTTATTAACATTAATGTCCTTTTGTAATGGACAGGAATCACCGTGGGCTGCGTCAGTACTGGGGTCTCAGGGTTCGTGGTCAGCACACCAAGACCACCGTTCGCAGGGGGGAGACTGTCGGTGTCTCGAAGAAGCGTTGAAGCAGTGCTGGATTCATCACCTTCCATTGCAACTATCCTTGTTCCCAGTTTTGCATGTTTTTCATATGAAGTATAACACAAGTACGTAGTCGTCGTTCTTTACCTTTCCACGATGATTTTAGTTGATCGTGGTTCTTCCCTTATCCTCTCTTTTTTTACAGTTCAGAATCATGTTTCCATTCCAGTAAACTATGTTTACACGCTTTTCAATTATAGAGTGATCAGCTTTTCAGCTTCCTTTCTACGGATTAGGTTCGAAGCAGATGGTTATGCCTTATCGTTTATGCAATGCACTACTAATCCAAGAAGGAAACGATGAATAGTAATTTCAAACATCAGAAAGTTACTCAGATATTCTCTTATATGTTTGCAGGTCTTTAAACTCCTACCCAATCATCCTGATAATCCTGTCAATAAACATGGGGTTCCAGAAGATGAGCTCAACTGATAACAAAACATCTACTCATCCAAACACTCAGAAAAAGTTCCAAACTTCACTTCAGTCATTAGCAGTGGCAAGCTGCATTGCCAACAGCTCCTCCTCCGGTATCGTCTTAATCCGACAATCCGACCTCGGATAACTCGAGCACAACAACGCAAACCCTCTTTCAACAACATCATCACTAAGCATCCCTTCGGTCTGATCTACCACCCCGTCGACGAGCTTCGCCTGGCAAGTCATACAGACCCCTAGCTTACAGTCATGAGGCACTGACATTCCATGATCCAATGCCTTGGACAGTATTGTCTCATCATCATCCACTTCTAGCTCTGTTACCTCTCCTTGGTGCTCTATGATCACCTTGTAGGTGCACGAGATGGCGAGGCGGCGACGATGGTGAAAGGGTGAGGAGTGGAGTGTGTGGTGGTGGCGAGGGGTGGTTAGTGGTGGTTAGTGGTGGTGAAAAGGTGGTTGTTGTGGTGGTGAGGAGGTGGTGGAGTGGTGGTGATCTTGTTGTTCCCATTGGTTTCGGAAGTCAGTGTTGTTGAGTGGTCGTTTTTTTTTGGTACTGTGTGGTGTGTGTGAAGATGAGGTTTGGATAATGAGTAGTGAGGGTGTGAGATCCAAGGGAAAATGTTGGATCCTTTTGGGTCCTCTCTGTTTGGGCCAATTTGGTCGGCGTAGCACATACAATACGTTCATTCGTTTTCCCTGAATTTTACCCCAATTTATCTCTCGATTGATCTTATCCATCAAAAGGTTAATACAATCAAATCATCTCTTTTTAATCCATATTCGATGAATCGTTTGATGTTATTGGGAATTATTTTAATGATTGTGTCCTTGATTATTTTGTGTGTTACCGTTGATTCATGATCTAATGTTAATTACTTGCTTTGTTCTAAAATATAGAAAATAGTTTGATTTGATACGTGAATTTGATTAATATATTATATTTTTTTCATGATGATCGAAGTTGACGTGAAATTATGTGAAAAAATTTAAGAGAAGTTAATGGGTGTGGTGGGATTGTGTGTTTAATTTGATATAAATTTGATTCCAAATATGAAAATAAATCAATTATTATATTTCAGGACGATAAAAAAATATTGTATATTATAAAATGGAAGAAATAATTAATAATTCATGAACAGCTACTTGAGTAAGTTTACAATCAAACTGAAACTTGCTGCAACAAACAAAGCGGTGGACTCTTCAAATACTTTCCTCTTAAGATTTGCCAACGATGAATAGGAGGATTCCAGCTCAGATAACGTAACAGAAGTTTTTAGGAGCGATAAGAATAATTTTTTATTATTATTATCCACGGTAGAAATAGTCTAATACTAATAAATCCAAGAATTATATAAGGTCCAGAAAATTCTTGTAATTTTCTGTGTGTTTTTTTTTTTGCTTTCAATGATATGAAACTCAAAATAAATCGACCGTTGGGGCCTTGAAAGGATCACAAATGCATCTTGGTGTTTATGCAATTTGGGGCGAAAACGAGTCCAGGTTCTCACTTTTCGCGAATTCATGTGAGAGTTGAATTTGATTAATATTTTGTATTTTTTTTAATGATGTCGGAATTGATGTGAAATTATGTGAGAAAATTTGAGAGAAGTTAATGGGTGTGGTGGGATTATGTGTTTAATTTGATATAAATTTGATTTCAAATATGAAAATAAATCAATTGTTATATTTAGAATATAACAATAAAAAAGATATTGTATATTTTGAAACGAAATAAATAATTAATAATTCATGAACAGCTACTTGAGTAAGTTTACAATCAAATTGAAACTTGCTGCAACAAACAAAGCGGTTGACTCTTTAAAGACTTTCCTCTTAAGATTTGCCAACGATGAATAGGAGGATTCCAGCTCTGATAACGTAACAGAAGTTTTTAGAAGCTATAAGAATAATTTTATTATTATTATTATCCACGATAAGAAATAGTCTAATAATAATAAATCCAAGAATTATATAAACGTTCAGAAAATTCTTGTAATTTTCTTGTGTGTTTTTGCTTTCAATGATATGAAACTCAAAATAAATCGACCTTTGGGGCCTTGAGAGGATCACAAATGCATCTTGGCGTTTATGCAATTTGGGACGAAAACGAGTCCAGGCTCTCACTTTTCACGACAATGAATGGAGTCAGTATCCAAAAAAGGCAGTGCCACACCGAAAATGACAGAGAAATATTTGCCATAGTTTTACTTCCAAATTAATAGTCATGGAATATCAAGAAAGACTGGTTCATCGATAGGCATAAAATCTAAAACAGTGTACTTTCGTTGCACAAGCTTTTTCACTTGATAACATTCCCATCCAAAGTAAGGTAGTATTGATCAAATTGAGAATAAAAACATCCAAATTGTAAGAACTCCCGGCACGTTAGGCGTTAACTTGATAACATTCCATACATATCAAATGCCCATTGATATTAAAACACTAGCATCATATCATTGAGTAATTCGATTATTGACCCTGATTACGAGATCACGTACGTGTGTTAAGTTTTGATTATAATGATAAATTAATTCTATCAAAAAACAAAACTGATGAGAATAGGTCCACTTATGTGTATAGACGGAGACAATATTAAATTCGTAACTTCAATATTTATTTTGATATCACGTTAAAAAATTAATCCGAAATGACAATATATATCTTTAATAGTTATTAATTCAATTTGTTGACATCATACTTACATAAGGATGATGTTTGATTGCCCATGAGATATCATCGGAACCAAATTAACCAATGATGCTTCTCGTGAGCAAAACTGACATGAGCTGTAATATTGATTAAACAAATATCAGCCGGCGAACATGAAAAATAAACATTGGTATTGCCATATACTTTTCATCAATCCACGGAAGAATATTGCTGGACTCACTACAATATAAATATAGGTGTCGAACATTCGCAAAAGCATATACTGAGAGGCAAGTGAAAAGATTGTTGATTTTTCATTCAAGGTAATTTACCCCCCTCACTTTATCTTATCTTTTCATCTGTTTGGATTCTCTGTTCAGTTAATTTTGACTGGAATTCGAGGAACTGAAACTAGAGTTTTTGTTTGAGGTTTGGATTTGATTGGATTTTGTATTTGGGGTGGTTTTGGGAATTGGGTTGTGCTCGGATCAGTTGTTGAGGTGTTAAAAATAAGTGGGTTTTGATTCAATTTGATGATGATGAGGATTGTGCTTTGTGGGTTTATCGTTTGTGTGATTGATTGCTGGGAATGGATGGAAGATTTTGAAAACCCGCACGTTTCTCGAGTTGTTTGGGATGGATTTGGGATGGATGAAGTCTATATGCATTGGATTCGATGAAAATCACAAACTTTGTATTGATTATAAGTTTAGGAAAATGTTACAGGCATCTACTAGATTTCTGTCTCGACATAGTAGTATCATATTCGGTTTGCCCTAGTGATTTGTTGATAAATACCCGTGGTCAACGGATGAGATGGATAGTTTTGGTGTGATGGGTGGTAATATTGCTCGTATGGTGGAACATATAAATTCTGATCAATGGGAAGATTGACCGTTGTATTTTGTTGACCTGAGCTGACGAAAAGTTCAATGTGTGAAATTCCCCTAGTATTGAAAGGATATGTATTTGAATATCCCAAATGGATCTCCAACATTATTTTATGGTGAAGCATATATATCTTGAGCAAGGCCTCTCAAGAGAAGATTGACCGATTAATTCATTTTGCTCAGCCTGTAGAAAGATTAAGATCGTGAATTTTATTGTTATAGATTTTTGTTGGTATTTCAATAGCATTTGTGCATGAGTATCTGTGGTTGCTAATTTGTACGTTTGCGATGAAACTTTTTCAGTGAACTCGAAGCATGGCAAGTGAGAAGATTGGGATCGCTAAAGACGTGACTGAGGCATGTGTTCTTCAGATTAGCTGGGTTCATTTCCTTTTATTTCATTTACGAAGTTCTTGTGTAGCTAATTGGTCCTTTGGTTTTGTACAGTTGATAGGCAAAACTCCGCTTGTGTATCTTAATAGTGTTGCCGATGGTTGTGTTGCCCGCATTGCTGCTAAATTGGAGATGATGGAGCCATGCTCCAGTGTCAAAGATAGGTATTAAACATCTCCGTTGAGTTTATAGACATTGTGTTGCATTAGTTATTTTGACATGTATATTCTGTTCAATTTTGGTTTTAAGTATTCATCTCATATCACTATCTACATTGCAGGATTGGCTTAAGTATGATTGCTGATGCAGAGGCTAAGGGCCTCATCACCCCTGGACAGGTTTGCAACTTCCTATAAATTTGTTTCATCATGCGAGTTAATGAATTGCTTGATTACTGAAGCTCCCATTTATCGCCATTGTAAGCCTCGAAGTAAACCATTTTTAAGCACTTTGTCTTTGGAGACTGTACATGAACCGCGGTGAGCTTACCTTCGTTTTAATTGTCTGTTACTTGATGTAAACTTGGCCTTGATTCAAATATCTCTAAGGTCAACGATTCTCAAGGTCAAGAATCTTTTAGTGGAAAATAAAATCCTATGAAATTAAGCTTTTACTTCAGGTTGGTTCCTTTTATGCTTTCTGGCTAAATTGATATTTCCTTCTTTTGGAACAAGCATTTTCTTATCTTAACAAGTAGCATTTTTTTGTTTTGAAAATTTTGAGATTGGTGTGCCTCAATTGTGTCACTTCTACTTGCCTGAAGTTTGCTTATCCTTCAATCTAGTACACCTCTTTTGGGCTAGAACTCATCCTTTTTTCTTCTAGATCCAGTTGATTGCTACATATTCTATCCTTTATCTCAGATTATCTTTCGGAGAAACCCTTAAAAAGGTAATGTAGGGTTTGAGATGGTGATCATGGTGACCTAGGGGGGATACTGAGAGTACACTCTGCATTAATGAAAGTTGGTCATAATTGTGTTTTTATACATGCGGCGATTGTTAAATCAAAAATTTTCTCTAGTTCTGCGAAAAGCATGATTTGGAAGTTTCTTGGTTCATACTTGATACTGCTGACATTTTCTCTTTATTTTCCCTTTTTGTTTTTTGCTGTTGTGTGAAGAGCGTCCTGATTGAACCCACCAGTGGCAACACTGGAATTGCGTTGGCGTTTATGGCAGCTGCCAAGGGTTACAAGCTCATCATCACCATGCCGGCATCAATGAGTCTTGAGAGAAGAATCATCCTCAGGGCTTTTGGAGCCGAGCTGGTGTTGACAGATCCTGCAAAGGGCATGAAAGGGGCTGTTCAAAAGGCCGAAGAGATATTGGCCAAGACACCCAACTCCTACATCCTCCAGCAGTTCGAAAATCCCGCCAACCCCAAGGTGTCTTTTTTTCTGTTGATATCGCTGCTGAAAATATCTCTTAAACTGTAGCCACTTGATGTCTCAAGATGAATTTCCATGCTGCCTATGGAGCTGCGTGACCGCTTGTGGTCGTGTTTACGTGGTATGAATTTTGTCGTTGACACTGAATGTGCTCTTTAGATCCACTATGAAACTACTGGGCCGGAGATTTGGACAGCATCCGGTGGGAAAGTCGATGCTCTTGTTTCTGGTATAGGAACTGGAGGTACAATAACTGGCACTGGGAAATATCTGAAGGAGCAAAACCCCGACATTAAGGTTAGCCTGCTTGTCAACAACAATTTGCATTGATGGTTCCTTATAATGCTATGAGGTCCTTTAATTATTCAGCAACTGCTTTCTATATAATGTTGATATATCTCTTCCAATTTGTTGTGTTTGGTTTTTGTAGCTGTATGGTGTCGAACCAACTGAAAGTCCAGTACTCTCAGGAGGAAAACCTGGTGAGTTGATCAGTGCAGATTTTCACGACTTCTTTTTATTGAGATTGATGCTTGTTTCCTGTTCTGTTTTGTACTGTTCGGTTTTGCCATAGCTACCTGCATGAACCTGCACTTGGATAGTCTTTGGCTAGCATCTAGTTTTGATTTCTACCTGGCGATGTTCCATTCTGGGGATATAATTGGCTTTAGATAAACAAATTACCTCCTTGTAGAGCTCATCGTGGTTCAGGTCGGATTGGTGTTTTCCCAAAAACCAGACTGAATGCGGATGGCACTTATTCCAAACATCGGACTTTGAACCAAACATATGAATATGATCCTTTTGACTCAAACCAGTCCAATAAGCTGTGTATCATAACTGTCAGTTATCAGGTATACAACAGGTAACAAACCTCAAACCCAAACCACAAACCCAAACCACAAACCCAAACCTCACCTTATGCTCAGGAGAACTTGTTCATGTGTGCTTAGATTAACTAAATCCACAAATGTTACACTGTTCTTGCTGAAGTCTGATTTCAATTGCGATTTTTAGCCTGCCTCGTTTAGATAGAACATTGTAACGAGATCATTGGTCAGTGCTTTTACTAACTTTCTCTTAATGTTTTGGTGTCGAAGGCCCGCACAAAATCCAAGGTATTGGAGCTGGTTTTGTCCCTGGGGTTCTGGAAGTAGGCGCAATTGATGAAGTCGTTCAAGTAAGAATCCATGAAACCATTCATTGTAGCTTCTTGTTGTGTGGCCTGGTCGTCTTCGTTCATGTTACTATCACTTCTATGTTGAGAACCAGTATATTAGCTGACTGTGATTTTGAAATGGCAGGTGTCTAGTGATGAAGCTGTGGAGACAGCCAAGCTTCTTGCCTTGAAAGAAGGTTTGCTGGTAAGTTAACACTCCTGCAACGTCAAGCTCTCAGTGAATCATGTTGCTTTAAATATGGCTTCTCGTGACTAGAAAACTAGGTCGCAACAGGTCAAAATGAGTCAATGAATTGGTCTGGGTACTGAGTCGTGACCTGTCTTTGTGATCGCTAGAGGACTTGATTGCATAGTCCTTCAGTCACAATTGCTTTGTTCGAACCGGACCTCTAGGTCTTTCCAGTTGCATGCAGGAACTCTAGCTCTGTTGTGTTGTTTAATCTGTTAAGGGATGACTTACTCGCTTTTAGCTTCTGGTTGATTGACTATGTGCGATGTTGCAGGTTGGTATTTCATCTGGCGCTGCAGCAGCAGCTGCGATCAAGGTTGCCAAGAGGCCAGAGAATGCGGGAAAACTCATAGTCGTAAGTCAAATACTATTCACATTTTTCAGATATATCGTCAAGGTTTTGCCATTGATTGCTAGATGCTCAATTTTTTGCGTTTGCTCTTCTGACATTATCCCGTCATGGCACCTATGATATCTGAAGGTGATTTTCCCAAGTTTCGGAGAGAGATACCTGTCCTCTGTGCTGTTCGAGTCCGTGAGGAAGGAAGCGGAAAGCATGACTTTCGAGCCATGAATAGGTTTACCGTCCTCAGCTTAAACAGCTTGAATTTCGATTACATGGTCGTGCTCTTTATTGGGATCATAGCAACTCGACATGTTCAATCCTCGTCTCTTTTACTTCTCGTCATGAACTATAGTTACATATGAGACTTTGTCCAGAACATATCAAATAAAATTTGCCTGGTTTTCGGCATTTATTTCCTAGCTCTCTTATGAAGATGCACTCTTTTACATGGTCGACAAAAATGGTTATGATGAGTTAACATAACCACATTTTTGCCTGATTTCGCCTTCGGTACCAGTGAGCACCTTAAGCTGGTACATGTTTGCCATTGACTGGGCAAAGTCTTGAACCCATGTCGAGCCCTGGGTTGAAACCTGCGACTGCAGATAAGAGTTGGTCTCATCGTCGTTTACAAGAGCTGCATCAGACTCGAATAGTCCTTTGTTCTGTGTTATGCCAACGAAATACTTGTAGTCGAACTTGTAAGGTGTGATAGCGTCCATGTTGACTTCGGTTTGGTCATCATAGTTCCGTGGGCACTTCTGCATCAAGAAAGCGGCGTAGTTTGAATCCAATGAAGGGTCCGTGTCTCCGTTCCCGCTGTAGTTATAGAGTCTTGTTGCGAATGAATCACAGTGGCTGACTCCAATCGTATGAGCAGCTGCAGGTGATTTTTCAGATAAGAGTTAGGGGATATGCTCGAAGCTCGAACTGAAGTTTTAATCGAAAAACTAGCACATATTGATTACATACATGATAAAACTGCAAGATCCTTCACGCTTAACCCGACTGCTGCGAAGTTCTCCTTGAGACTAGTAATGTTTCCATAAGCTGAAGGAAGATATTCGGCGGCTTCGCTTGCCAGGGAAACTGTCCCGTCCCTCCTGCCGGTGAGCACTGGCCATGATGGTCCATAAACCTGAAAATTTTCGAAGTTTCCACAACGTTATTTATCCGCAGACTTGATCATTGATTATGTTATCTTTTCCTGTGCTAATCAACACAGAAATAACCATCCATTAGGTCCACAGGCAACAGTATATGGTTAAAACTTACCACTTCAACAGCATCTCGGCCAGAAAGCTGAACAATGTCGGCGCAAGACACAGTACCAGGACACGCCGCCTCCAACTGCACCTTGACAGCCTCGATTACCTCGAATCCTCGTAGTGAAAGGTTAGGCGGATATGTTTTCTCGGTCAAGTTGTTAGCAGCTGTTGGCTCCAAAAGTACAGAAGCATCACACCCCTGAAAAATGAAAAGAAGCTTATGAATAAGACTTGCTCCTGTAATATAAGCCTTGCTCATATGTTCGCTGAATAATTTTTACAGCTTGAGTTCATATGATTAATAGGAACTTGGTCACTCGTTTTGCAAGTCCAAGTCCCTGGAATACGTACCCTGACGAAGCAATCGTGGAAAGTCAATCTCAAGAGGGACGCAGCCAGAGATGGATCGCTCATAGCATACTGAGCGGTCACATTCCTAACGATATCCTCGGCTTCAGGACACGAAGTGTTGTAAAAGCCGGGCACTAGTCCTTTTGCATCAGTAACGTCGACGGCCAAGATGGTGAATCCGATGAGCGTCATCAACAAGATGGATGATGTGGTAAACTTCGGAGAAGCCATATTTGATTAAATGAGAAGATTAATTAGTACTATCACTATTAGTCCTTGTGATGAAGTGAGATGTACCAAGGTTTAATCTCAATATTTATAGGTGAAGTGATGGAGACCTTCTACGTTGGACCTTTGTGGTCGTGACAAAGTTGTCATTTTGTTGTTTACACTTGTTGACTTGTTTGAATTAAAACATTTCTCATGTGTTTAAGGTGATTAATCAAGGGACCAACCTTAACCGTGTATTAGTATATTCGTGACAAGTTATGATAAAAAATTACTGTAGGTTAGTTGGGTTAACATTAGACCATGATTAATGACAATTGACAGAATCGGATAGAAGGATCCTTGTCTAGCTAGGGATCTCCAAAATCTGTTACGCACGGCTTTTGGCATTATAATTATGCCGGTATCTATTAGCCAAGCACAAACCAAATATTAGACGCATATTCTGTACTGGAGAAAGTCATGAGAGATTGGTTCAATAATGAACAACATTTCTCTAAATCACGGGATCATGGATTTCAATATAATAACTCTATATATCACGTAATAGTGTTTTTAAGTAAAATAGAGGTATGGATCCATGACCAAAGTTCATTCTTATATTCAGGAATCTTAGAGAAAACATTTTTAAAAAAAAAATATTCCTTGGTTGAGGAGAGTTATGTCCTCAACCAAGGAATATTGATTAGGTCCAACTTAGAGACATGTTAATCTCACATATATATAGGGGAAAGGGCTAAAAGAATCAAATCAGTTGTTTTGTTTCACATATGCTGTTTTAATTAGTGGTGTTGAGTAAATACCGACGTATAATATGTGCCAGCCACACGACAGTTTGTTTGTGGTCACAAATTAGTGTTTTATAATTGCACTATAGTTTTAATTTGTCATTTTGAAGCTTCTTTCTCATGATATAAGTAGTTTGTACGTACATGAAACGCTATCGACTTATAGTTCACCTCGGACTAAGTAGAAACAATGTCACGAGTCACGACTAGATAACTCGTTTAGCTTCTGTCCAAATGAATTAACCCAATTTGAAAACGTCAGTGATGTGAACAAGGTCTTGATTAATGATCAAGTTTTAACTAATCATCTGATTGAAGTTTAACATAACACGGTTGCTACATGTTTCAACCTTTTCCGAACTCATACATGATGGAAATAGAGAATGGAGATATATAAATCAAAATTTATCTTGATAAAATAACGTTACATCCGCGCGTGAATGGAGAGAGTAACATATTGTTTTGTCCGAAGTGAAATTCAATTGGGAATATGTGAGCAATGTGACTATGGCGGCGGCGAAGAGCACCACCGTGAACCGCCACCGTCAGGTTCCGGCGAGATCCGCATCTTCCGGCGCCGCCTTCATTTCCACCCATAAGCCGCCGCCTTCGGCGTCGATGTGCTCTCCTCACTCATCGTCTTCTCCCTCGTCTGCGTTTTCTGCGGTACAATTCCAACAATTTCCACACGCCATTGAAAAATCTTTATTTTGTTATTTTCATTGCTTGCATTGCTGTTACAACTAGGTCCATATCTTGCTCGATGGGTAGATACTTTTCGCATTGATCTCGATAGGGTTTTGGTCAAATTAGGGTTTTGAAGACTTCTAGTCTCTATAGTATCTTGGTCCCCTCTAGTGTAGTCTGATTTTTGGGAAAATAAAATAAAATAAAATTTGATGGGCTTTTTGTGTTGTGCTTTACTTGTTGATCGAACGAGAGATTTGTGATGATTCGGGAGATGACGGGTTTGATTAGAATGAGGAAATGCAAGTGCTGATTATGGATATTGATACGATTAAGGACTTAGAGCACTAGCATCAGATTCTCAATCTGTTTCCTCGCTTCTTTGCTTTTCATATTTTAGTATTCATAATAAGTAAATTTACCTATGAAAATAGAAAATATTATAATAATACGATAACTTTGTCGAATTTTTCTATCTCATACCAATTTTTACGGTTAACATACATGCTAACACATCTTTTCAACTTCTTTTTAACTTTTTTTTATCACATTACTATTATATTTTTTTCTTTTATAATCTAATGCAAGTGCTTAATAAACTGAAACTGTTCTTTTGGCACGGAAGATGGTACAGTGTGGTATTGATGTCTGGAAAGAGTTGGAAATGAATGATCGGACTTCACCCGATTATGATGACATAACATGTATGTGTATGTATTGATACGTCTATAGGAGACTGTATTTGTTGTTGTGTTGTGCGTATATGACAATATGTGTTAGTAACCAAAATCTGATTCGATATGTCCAGAAATATTGAGCCTTTTAATATTTGCAATCTAGCATATGTGATGGTTAAAGAGAAAATTTAAGAGCAATAAACTTATTGATGCAGCTTTTGCTGACATTCAACATGATTTGTATACTTCTTGAATTCTGCGTTTGGTTTCAACTAGAAAATATTAACTAGAGTCTTTTGCATTTATATGAGAAAAATGGCATCCGCATGCTCTAATTATTTTCACATTGCAATTTTTCGTAACCCATAATAAATCGGCAATTAGGACATGAAGCCAACGTACCGGTTTGTATTAACGTTTTGATCAATGGTACACAGTCATGCATGACGTTTAAATAAGTCTGGGTCTACTGGTGGCTGTAAGCATATTCACGTTTCCTATCTATTTTCAATGGTGATTTTGCTATATACCGAAAGCCATCTCGGTACCTAATTATATTTCTTGAACCTTCCGATCCTGCCTTAATGGGCCTGTAACAGGGAAAATCGTGGATGCTTTCGCTTAAAATTGATCAGATCAGATTCATCTCCTGTTTATTCACAATTATGTTTTCTTACTCCATGCAGGTGTGCTACTTTGAGAAAGAATTTTTTTAGATATGTGCTTCAGCTGGTCATCTAACTTTGACAGCTCATGGAACAACTCCCTTCAAAATATTTTGATTTTCGGAGGAATTTCTGCAAGCCCATTGACTGCTACGGATATCACATTGGACTTCAACAGTTACCTAGCTTTTATAACAAACAGAAAACAATACATGAACTTAGTGAGTTCTGCTTTCTATCACTCTATCTCATGCTTGTTGCAGCTAAATGTTTGTTTTTTTTTTTTTGCCAAATGTTTCCTTCCACGATCCTCATTTGATTATTGTTCTTCCTGGCTACTTGAATCCCCTCGTGTAGAATCCTTTTTGCCGCATTTTCTATGGTTTTCTATTCAAAATCTGAATGGCAGGATTTTTACTGATTTTGTTTCTGTTTTTTATGGTATCTGAGTGGAGACAGCAATAACGATTCCAAGGACGTTCATACATTTGGTTGTGCTTTCTTTTGCTGCATTTTCTTCCACACTGCATTCATTAGTTAGCACCTCGTTTCCTTTCCTAGGCGGCAATTACATTGAGTCTCGGTAATATTTACGATATCGCTTCAGAGTTTCAACATCATGTTCTTGGCCGGTGAAGAAAAATCAACTCGCATTCCTAGTGTTCATTTGTAACATCAGTAGTGCTTGTTCATAATCAGCTCGATTTAGTTGACAGCTATATATCACAATACTCCAGAGGCTAGCTCAAAGAGCTCGATTTTCGTGGTTTATGCTGTACATGTATTGTAGCTTTGCCTGCACATGGTGAAAAGCAACACGAGTTGGGAAAGCAAAAAAGGTTTAACTTGCATAATTGGCCTGTGAATGCTTGCTTTTACAGATTATTAGATTCCATTGGCTTTCTGATATGGAGTAGCTTTCTTTTCGCTTTTCGTTTCGTTTCGTTTCATTTTTGCTAACATCTTCATATGGAATAGTGAAGGTGCGCCACAGCTTTGAATTGAGCCTACTAGGCAACAGGCGAAGGAAAAGCATTGTCCAGTTCCGCTTTCCTCAGCTTCTATATTACTTCTCTATAATGCTTTGCTTTGTGTCATCGGCTACTATATAAAGGCAATCAATGTGACCGAATTTCCTTCGTCCATTTGCATTTTCAAGTTTCAATGGAGAAAGAAAAGGCGATAGATATGAAGAATAAAGCTTCGGCTTTGGTGCAGCGTCTCAGGTTGTTATTGAACTCTATTGCTGCAGTGAAAATGTTGAGTGTTAGGAGGAACATTGATGTGATGAGAGCTCGCCTCCATGCTGTCTCATGGATGAACACTAGAAAGTTGTCGCTCGGTTCAATTCCTCTGCGGCTCCATGCTTTGCTGGACAAGAAAGTCGAAGATAAAGATGCTGAAGACAAGGACCTGGCCGATGCCACCGACCTTGTGGGTAATGAGTCCCTTCTGAATGCTGGTGATGAAGTGATCGAGGTATGCGATGATGATGATGCTGGCGGAAAGGATGATGGTGGCAATGCTGTCGCATATGATGATCATGAATACAATCAAGGCTATGGAGATTCTATGGTCGATGATGCCGACGAGGATATGGATGGGCTCCTTGGTGGTTCGATTATCGAGATGGCAAAGCGAGCCAAAGAGAATGAGGGACAAGATTTCAGTTTAGAGGGGGAGATCGACCATGTGGCAGACTTGTTCATCAAGAGTTTCCATAAACAAATTCGGTTGCAAAAGATGGAGTCGTTCAAGCGATACAAGGAGATGCTTGAGAGAGGCACCTGAAGGAACATAACTAATACTGAATCATGCCCGGAATGCTATGCTGTTGGTTATATTGTTGACTTTGCATAATAATATTGGCGCGGGTACAACAGTTCTTTTTTGGTTGTAACCCATGGTGATTTGCCAATGCTCGATTTTTGTTAGATAATAAAAATCGAGACCAAAGTAAGTTTGTATGACAACTATGAGATGATTTCCTTTTATGCTCTGGTTCTATAATATCCTTGTCGTCGTCATAAATGGCATGACATCGTGAAAGTTGTTTATGAAGTATAAGTATTTATCTATAGTGACATGATTCGAGTATTTATCTGTAGTGACATGATTTGAGTCCATAGTCTGTTCTAATATCATACGAAGGACGTATACGTGCAGAATACTTGGCTTTATTACCGCTTGGTGTCTCAATCTATCAAGCAATGGTGAGTATGGACTTTGATGAAGCTGTGAACAATCTTCGTCTGTTTCGGTCTATTGCCACTGTTCTCTGGAAAGGCGACATTGCAGCAGTCCAGAAGAACTAGGTACACTATGAACAGTGACCTACTTTCCTATCTCATGATGTATACAGCAACTTCGACCGAATGCCAGATCTTAGAACGACGTCGCAGCAGGAAATTGAATATTCGCGGATGGAGACAGAGATGGCGAAGGCTGGGGAAACGCAGGAGTTTTGAGTTGAGGAACTCACAGGACACACTTTACACTCCAACGTCGAATCCTTCAACCTCGATAAATATCTCAAGGGGCAAGGCAAGTGGAAAAGATGCATCCCGATGCCCAACAATAGCGAGGATGATATCCATCCCTCCCGACTTCCTGGTATCAGCCATGCACTTGAGGCAAGGTCAAGGATGACAGATTGTGAGTATTATCCCTACTGTTGTTAATGGAGAGCACTTTATCCATTCACTTCCTGGGAACAACCTATAGGAATGCAGCTGTTCTGCGACAGAAACGATCTTTCATAAGCTGAAACAGAATTCAAGATACCAATCATGGTGAAATGATCAGCGACCTAACACAGTCATATATTCCTTGTTCAAGCATGTCGTCATTTCTGAGTAAATCGTGAAATCTTAAAGCGGCGTAACTCAACAAGGATCAATGCAACAAGAATAACGAAACGTTGATGCTTGCGACACAATAGAACATATACTCGAGCGTACCATATGCGCGCACTTAACACAACATGTACACTGTCCCTTGCAAACCAAGCATCAACTCAACCAAAACCAAAACCAAACTACACATTAGGTATGACAAAAAGGAATATATCATGTTTAATAAAAATAAATAATTGAAATTAAATAATAAAAAATAAATAATTAAAATTAAAAAAATATTTTTTTAATCTCAATTCATATTGCTTATTTATTCTGCATATATTTCTGAACCCATTATTTATTGCCGTCGTGGTATCACAATTACATATACCCTATCACAACTTTCTTTCTAATATCATAACAACACGTTACACATAAACCATTGCATCGGATAAGTAACCCACCAGATCAACAAACCACCACACGCCGACCCTCCCCGTCACCACCACCACCTCCCCAAGCCATCTCCCTACACATCCCCCTCTCCCACCTCTCCCCAACCTTCTTCATCGGCACCTTCACCACCAACATCCCTCCCTCACCGCGGCGATCGCCAGCTCCGGCACCGTACCCTCCGGCAACCTCAGCCTCATCACATCTCCCAACCCATCATCCACCGTCCCGTTTGCGAGGAGGAGGACGAGTTTGGTCAAGCTGGGATGGAGTTGGATCACGTGGGCGGTCACGTGATGGGATGGTGAGGGGGAGCTGGTGTAGAGGAGGAAGTTGGGGTGGTGTTCGAGGGAGATGTCGGCGTCGGCAGAGAGCGGGAGTTCTAGGGTTTTGGTGAATATGTGGGGAAGGCGGCGGAGATTGGTGGTGGTGTTTGTGGTGGTGGTGATTTGGGTCATTGATTGGGAGATTGAGGGGAGAATTAGGAGGAGGATGAAGAGGATTGGGATTGAGATTGAAGGGGAGGGTTGGTGGATTAGGAAGGGGACAGGGTGGATGATTGATTCGTGGATTTTGGGAGAGAGGGGAAGACGATGAATTTGAGATCGGGGAGAGAAGTTGTTCTTGATATATATACAGAAACGGATGAGGTCCGTGACAGAGAGAACATGTTTTACTGGGTTTTGTTTTTCGCTTTACCTAACTTAGAACTAATGTACTTTCTTTCTCTTATAATCCATTAATTTAATATAATAATTTATATACATGACGGATTTTTATTTTAAAGATTATTTTATTTTTTGACGTGTGTGAATAAAAAAATGAGAAAAATAAATAAATAAGAAATGAGTTAATGTGATAGTGTTGTAATTTAGTTTTGGTATTTTATAATGAGATGACTTAATAAAATAAAGTAGATGTGTTTTGATATTTTTATAGGAAAAAAATTTTCAAATGTAATAGCGTTGTAATTTAGTTAAAAGATCTCAATTTAGTAAGTGTTTTAATTTTTTTTTAAAATGAAATAAATATTGCTTAAATGATTATTAGTATTATATGATAATTTTATTAAAAAAAAATACTCATTCCATTTCATTTCATACAAAATAAAATACTCACATGACTTAGATGCTGTCGGAAAGAATCCATAAAAAAAAACCTAACTCTTGAATATTTGTTTTCTTTGTCCGTAAGATATAAACTCGATATTTGTCAAAGATGAATCAAGTTTTCAGTCACTTCAAATACTCTATTTGTCTTACTATTATTATAATGTTTTATCACTAAAGATTGTTCTAAATTATTTACAACAGTTTTGATATTTGAAAAGTTTCTTATGTTTAAAAATTTGAATGTTATATTTTGATACAAAATCACTGATTAAATTATAGATTTAAATAAAGACATCACCCATCCGCGCTACAATTGAGGCGGCGACGTTTTTTTGGGTGGCAAATCCGATTCGGAAATATATGATTGAAAATATATATGATTGATAATTAAAATTAAAAAAATCTAAATTCACATATAATAATAAATATAATGGGACAAAAACTGTAAAACTTTTTCGACCAGTCGGGGGTTATTTATACAGGAATAGGGAAGTTAAATGAACTTATTTTCACATATAATATTGCTTATATTAAATGAAGCCTCATTTCACCATCATTGGGCTGTACAAGCCCCTTCACAACAAAAAATATATTTAAGAATTCTGAAACGAAAAATTAAATCATATTAAGAAAAAATAAATCCTAAATAAAATAAAATTTAAAAGATTTTGAAAGAAAATCTTATAAAAAAAATAAACCCATAAAAATCCCACAACATAATTAATGAGAACCATTAGATCTTCGATCCCACGCTCCCATCCCACGCAGTCAAAGTGCTGTACCAAAAGGTACAGCCCGGGATCCCATTCGTCATTTCACCCCTTTTTCCCAGAAGCGTGCAAAAGATCTTGAAGTCATCGATCTCCGCGTTACTCCTTTCGCAAACAATGAATCATTGGTTTGTCAAAGCAATATTTCTACTAATTAAGCCTCCTGCCTTCTTCCCATGAAGCTCATAGGAACTTTGGCATCCGTTTCTGTTGTAACAAATGCAAAAAATAGTTATGCTGATAAGTCGGAGAATGTGCATCTTATGTCTTCATAAATTTATAAAGCTAACTAGAAACCACATGTAAAAAGTAAGACCTGAGACATCCTTTCATGAACGAATGTTGAATCATCATCATCAAGATCATAACTGAATGCTCGAAATTCAATGACAATCAAATGAGTGCTTCATCGCGTATTTATTACCTCCAGCAATTAGCTAGGTGATTCCTAATGTTATAATGGCTAGCTTGGGCAGGTATGGTAGTTATACTCAAAAGGCAAAAGGGTGATATCACACTCGGACAAGCCAAGTGAAGAGGAACGAACATCTGAAGTTACCACGAAATTTCACAAGCTTCGCTTTAATAGGCAAACGTTATGAGGAATAGGATGCCAATTGCCAACTTACATGAAGCAGTCATTTTCCATCATCAATGGTTATAGGATTTGATACTCTGCCCGTAACTTTTAGTCAATATATAAACTTTGGTTTTCATCGCTTGATGTTTCTTCATATCATAGTAGTGCTAGCTAGTCATCGGCGAGAAACAATGAATGAAAGGATAGCTCCGATAATCAAGCAGTGATTGTTGTTCATCCCTCAGTTAGAGATGTTCCAAAAATGTGTCTGATTAAGTAAAACGTTCTACGATTGAATAAATCAGATCTAGTTGAAAATTAAAAAAATTCAAAAATGTACCTTTCATTGACATTGTGTAAATTAACCTTGTATATGTTAGATATCTATGACTCCATGATCCATCTCGCTTAAACCAATGCACTTCAAGCTTCAATCCCATGAAAAACAACCTCAATTATCAGCGACCTTGGTCATCTATTTGATAATATATTTTGCTTTATTTTTATCTTTGTTTTTGGAAGTTGATATTTTCAGATTAATGCGCCTTTTGATATTGGCAAGACGACTTTTGAAAGAACAATAATTTTTACAAAATTTTTTTTGTGAATGCAGTGATCTTCATTGTACCAAAAACTGCCTTGATAATAGTTACATCTCGGTTTTGTTCTCTCTCTCTCTTTTTTGTGTGTGTGTGTGTGTGTGTGTTATGTTTGTTTGGACATTACTACCAACGTGTAAAGCCCAGTCCATAAGTCGAACTCGGAACGCTTATTAGAACTTCTGGTGTTGCTTCAGATATGGGCCAAAGCCCAGTACGTTATCGATCCATTACCTACACGGGCATAGACCATGTGCTCAAAAAGTCCTTCATGGGCCGGGCCCTCATCCAACAAAATCAAACAGCAGAGATTCTCCCGTACATGGATGGGCCAGGCTCTTAATGGTACGGGCTTATATACCCTGAACGGCCCATGTGTCTCACCTTTTCGACAATTATTAACGATGACAAAAACTAAACTCCAAATCTTCACAAACATTTGACTACGTGATAAACAATCATTTTTTTAATTCTATGATCAGGGATTGACACATCCCGAGAGCACCAAACTCTCACATAAGCATTTCGGAAGTAGGATGACATCAATAACAAAGGGCATGTCTGATATCGTTTTCGGTTTTTTTTTATTTTTTATTCCAATGATTGATGAAATAAAACTGTTTGATATTATCATTTTTATTTTTGTTTTCTAAATGGATGAAAAAAAAAATGATTTTCAATTTCTGTTTTTTATTTCAACAGATTTTTATTTATGATTCTCTTCACACGGAGTCATTTTACATTAAAATGTTTTTTGTATTGATTTTTTATTTCGATTATTAATTTTGATTTCTGTAATTTTAAACAACAATATCACACCGTCCAAAATTTATTTCAATCCTTGATTTCTCGAAACAAACATTTGTCACATGCTTTCAATGCCGTAACATGGTGGTGCTTTCAACCTTGTATCAAATTGGGTTATTTAATGTAGTTGTACACATAACAAACATAGCTAAATGTTATTGGTTTCAAGCTTTGGGGGACCCTCAAACAAGAGTTCTGCTCAACGTTCCCTACACATGTGACTGAGTACGTGGAACAAACGAATAGAATCGGAGCTCACAGGTCACATTATTTCCAAAAGGCAGGACACTAACTGATTAACTGCCTTACTGCCGCATTATACCTTCTTCACATAAACATAGGAGACGTAAAGAATGAAACCTTTAACAGCGTAACGAAACATAGGATGGTCCAACTTATAGTACGTTCTGACGGTTTCGTGCACAGATTCCTCCTATGTAAATCTTAAATACTATATGAATGCTGTGGCCGCTTTTACTGCAATTAAGATTAGGTTAGATAGTTGGAACTTGGAATTTTCCATCAGTTAATAGCGTGCGGACCATAAGTTTAAATAGATTAATAATTGTTATGTTTTGGAGAAAGTATAACCAAAGAGAGAGATCATCCAAATTAGATACCTATTAGATCGATTGAAATTAAAAAAGATTAACTCAATAATAAAATCTATCTAAAATCATGAAATCATGTGATCATTATTCAGACAGAGAAAAATCATACTCGTCTCAGACTCGGAAGCAATCACATAGGTTAGGTTTCCGTTTAGACCATCAACTTGAGCATCACATTAGGAATACGAGATGAAACCAAGAGGAGAAGGCACACAAAACGTGGATGAGAAACTACACTGTACAGAAACAAAATTTACAACATTAGCGAAAAGAGAGACTCTCAAGATTAACCATTCTAATCAGATCATCCCATCAAGTCCAAACCATGATTATTCCCAAATCCCATCTCTGACAACAAAACCAGAGGATCGGATCATCTCTCACACTCTGTTGCATCTTGTTCTTCACAAACTCTGTTCATCTGTTTATCAGCATCACCTAACGAATCATGAACGACGACTCGTCCCCCACCTGAACACTGCTAAGAGATAAAGCCCTCGAATACTTCTTTCCCGACGACGACGACCCCACAGAACTCGCACCACTCGTCATCAGCTTTTCCGACGACCTCCTCCTGAGCATCTGTCGCATCCCGTCGGCCACACGAAAGGCGGGATTCGACTTATACTTCCTGCAGAAAGACATGTGTGCTTTCACGGCCTCCTCGACCACTTCGAGGTACTGTTTGGTAGGATTGGATGATGATGATCTTGTAACTTCGTCTCTGACGGCCTCGGAGCAGAGGCCGCAGAGGAACTTGCCTATGAATTTGGACTTGATGGTGTTGATGTAGTCGCCTGTGCACTCTTCTTTGAGGCCACAGCACTCGCACTTTACAAGTTCTACTTCCATTTGTAGGTGAAATGGGTTTCTTGACGAAAAGGAGTTGTGTGTGAGATGGGAAGAGAGGAGGGTAAGGGTGAAGGGGAGAGTGGGAGATGGTTTTATAGGGTGGGGGAGAAGAGGAGTATGATTGAGGAAACTGTCCTTTGTTCAAAAATGAAGATAAGACTATTTATGTTATATCAAATATTAATTATAAAAAGATATGTAATTAGAAGTGTTAAAAATAATTTATCAACATCGGATAGGATATAGATATTACAGATACATATATGAATCTTGGATCATGAAATTAATTCTCAATTGGATTTGAATTAGAGTCCTAAATGTTAATATGATAATTGATTATATTAAATTTAAGGGTTTAATATTTCACGTCATCAAATATATGCTCGGTTTCACTACTTCGGGGAACCATTGATAACTCAATGGCTTATTTTTTCAGTCAGAAATGTGAACTAATGGTTTATATGTGTTGCTATACTACTAAGGTATAGATTTGGTGTCTGACTCTCTCGTGAAGCACTCTTTGAAACAATATCATAATTACGATTAATTTGATTGGATCGAGAGCTGTCCTGTGATGTAAATAGTTACATGCGCGTTAAAAATCGAAATAAATTATACATCTAAGATTATGGATTATATCAAATCAAATCTTGATTCCATCGGAACATGTGAATCAATTGGGATACTAGAAAGGGTATAATAGGTAGAGGAGGAAAAATGAGGTACATGTGGATGAGAATAGTGGGGGCTCATGCTCCGTTTCACCATAACATTTTTGCTCGGTTGAACACTCAACTGATACTGTATCAAGCACGTATATGTGGTTTGAATTAATGCAATTGAGGGATTAAGATAATGCAAAGATTAATTAGGCCTGGACCAAATTACAGCTTTAACCATAATTGTTATAATCCAAATTATCTTAACGTGTGTCTAGTGTCAAGGAAGTAATAAAATCACGTATATTTTGTTCTCCTTATACATAATATATGGGGATTATATGATCTATTATCTTCGTCTTTATTTTATCAACTCATCAAGAACAATTGAATCTGTGATAAACATTGTTTCCTCAATTATGTCATCAAAAGTGTCAATTTTATTCCTATTTCTAATGAGGACATCACAAAAAGTAACGGCAACCTCCATAAATTAAACCCTAATGTCACTTATTGGATAAAATGTTTCATTCACAGCGACACCTCTCCTCGATATGAGGCCAGGGTGATGGGCTCGTGAGTGAGCTTAGCCAATTATGGAACCAAAGTGTTTGTTTTCTTTAGGCTGATTGACAGTTACTTTTCGATTGAAAAATGCTTGGATCGGATAACTTACCTCTCTTAACCTAAATATTTTATGTTATAATCCCATGAGATGAAGGCATTGCAATGTTAACAACTGATTACATGTGTTAGAATTAAATTTTAACGTCTTCAAAACCATACTATCCAAATGTCCATGAATATTATTGGAATGAGAGATTATAAATAATCTATTTTAATATTATATCATGTAATAACCAATCATGTCATAAAGTCATAAATATTATGTGGACTTTATTTATTCATTTATATGTGGACTTTGTTTTTCGATTGCACTGTTTTCCCAATGATGATTGCTTAAATAATTTGAACCAGAAATCAAAATGTCTATTTTTGTTATCAGTCAAAACAAATAGGAGTACTTTAAGTCGTTTTATACGTATATCCTATTTGCTCCATCCTATAGTTTTCAGCATTTTTCTCATTTTCCTACACTAATTTTTCACTTTAGTGGGCCACTATCTATGAGTCTATGATTATAGGAAAAAGGTTGGATTTATCGATTTATCAGGAAAAAAATTAAAAAAATTTGGTCACTTTAATCGTTTTATCGATTTATCTTCTTTATGATTAGCTTAGTCTATCTTTCAATTTTCATTTTCCATTTTCGAACATATAGGTTATTCATAGGGAAATTTCGGAGAGTGTCATTTAAATTTATTCTTACAAGTTATGTATCTTGTTTTGATGAACAAATTTGAAAGATTTGCATTTAAAAGTATGGAACAAAAATTCTTATGTCGTAACTTCGTGGAATTAAGTCTTCAAAATAATAATAACAGATTTTTCACTTATTCATATGTATAATTCAACAAGGCAAGCGAATGGTGAATTCAAATAAAGGAAAAGAAAAAACTTAAATGAGCAAAGGAAAAGAAAAAACGACTTTCTAATAATTGTTGCACAAATAAGAAAATAGACATTTCATATGAAAGTATCGCTACGTGTAACAACACCTAGCTAGTGAGACTTTAAGACAAAGTATATCGAGGCCATATAATGACAATGTCCGCTTCAATGGCGTGGTGTTGAGAAGCTTTAAAATAAACTTTACAACAATGATCATGGGAATTTATATCGAGGCCATATATGAGATATTTCCTTGGAATGATCATGAGAATGAGATCCCTTTTAGGATCGCACAATGCACACTTTTGTCCCACCCTCAAGATGAGCTCTGTAGTGAACTTTTTTGGATAGTCTAATAAGGTAGCTCAAATGCATTGCACGCATGTGAGAATTTATAAGAAATCATTACTAATAACAAAACATCACTGTCTAATTACTAATGCCTTAATTACATATTTCACGTGTCTTCGTGTTGTTGACGTTGGATCTAACGTGTTATCGTTCACATAAACCGGCCAACTCAAGAATTTGGTGAAGAACATTTTGTGGTAAATGAAGGGTTTTTTTTTTTGTTGAAATATATGGTGAGTTAAGTGACACAATCCTAATAGTTTCGATAACTATCTTTCTCACTCGCAATGAAACATCATAAAACAGATATCTATATGAAGTTCAAATGTCAATGGTGGTATTCACATAATATGATCATTTGT
Source organism: Drosera capensis (assembly GCA_001925005.1). Taxonomy (NCBI): domain Eukaryota; kingdom Viridiplantae; phylum Streptophyta; class Magnoliopsida; order Caryophyllales; family Droseraceae; genus Drosera; species Drosera capensis. Next base: position 46,131 of record LIEC01006156.1, read on the forward strand.
TTCATGCTCCTTTTCCTTTGTTTTACCTAGAAAGACATCATGTACATTTTCTGCCATAGAAGGAAAGCCAGCTAACGACCAAATTTGATTAGTTTCCAAACCACATTTGAGACCAAAAATGTCTGCTTCCTTCTTGTTATATATACAGGACACACACCCACGCATATGAATGTGACATAACATGGGAAATTGGTGACAAATTTGTAAGGTGACATACCAAAACGTATGATCCTTATATGTTTTCTTATGTTGCATGCATGTGAGCTTGCCTATAAACCTAATGTGCGTTGCGATCATTGATACACATTGGGTTTTACTCTAATATATGATCTAGTTTGCAATGTTATATTGTTGATCTGGTACGGTATAACAGATAGAAGAACTCAGTGATATGTAGTGAAATTACTCTAAGATTATATAAACCTTTTGAATACAATTAGTTGAGGGATAGAAAGTTCTATGAACCGTCCAATTAATATCTATTGGATAATCTATATCCAAATTTAAACTTTTGCAAGTGATCCATCAATTTGATTCAATATATGATACCACTATTCATATCTTGTGGCATATGCATGTATATATATGTATGCACGTGGCTTAATTCTTTTTCTTGTATCCATTGGGATTATAATACTTACTTTTCTCGATCATAATTAATGGATGATGTAAACTAGAGAAAGTGATCCTGACTAATAATATAGATGACCTATGGCCCGTTACGTGCATATATGGGCTTCCACTATACAAAACAACATAACCTATTCACATAATCTATGTTAAATATAAAATAATATGATGAGAGATTAATATACATAATTTTATTTTTATTATATATCTAAAAAAATACGTTGTTTTCTGATGTCCTCTAAAATATGTCAAACTCAGACTCTTGACCTCATATTTGAGATAAGGAATGTCTACGGTCTCAAAAAATTATCGATTTAATTATTTGTTGTGAAATGCTGGACTACCAAAACAAATTCATGGACCAATTAATGCATGTTAAGTGTACGTACTTTATTGATACTTTCATTCATTCTGAAATAATTATTGGAGTCACAGGAAAAAGGTCTTCTGTGTTGCTTTCATTTTTATCTCCTGTTCTTATCTTTGTAACTTTATCTTAAATACTTAATTTATGACACACATCAAAAAAGTTTCCGAATTTGTTGCGTCGTCACATATTAAGGTCCTTTTCGTGAACGTCTTGAAAAAAATCAACATTCAAACACTTGTAAAGACTAAGCATAAGGATGAGAACGCGAAACGTATTGTTCTGATACATTTCGCACATGATAGAATGGTAGAGACAAAAGGAAAAAGAAATAATGTAAAGGCTTTAAAATCAATTTATCGAAAATAAAAAAATAAAGAAACAAATTATCAAATTCAATATAATAAAGAAATTATTATTTCATCATTTTTTTTTCATGTTGTTTACCATTTGGTCCTTATAACTAAAAAAGGAAATATAACTGAAAACATTATCTTTAAACCCTAACTGACAGTACGTCTGTCCAATGTACGTCGCCAGAGTCGATATTACGTTTGTCGTCGGAGTCGACAATACGTTACAGTATGTCTTTTCCACACAACAGTACGACATCTTTGAATTTATAATCGTGAAAACAGTGTCACATACGAAAAAAAAAAACAGTGCATTTGTATTCGATCGTCGGAGTCCATCATACAACAAACCCTACCATTTGCTAGCTTGACCCTCTCCTCCGCCATTGTATCAAGCCCAAGATTCAAATCTCATTAGACATTTATTGATAATTAACACTTTTTAATATGAACATTTTTGTTAACTCTGTTATATTTATTCATCCCGTGTAACGTACGGATCAATATTCTAATTTTAGTGTTGTATAACTAAAGTCTGATTATACGTATTAAATAAATTTTTTAAATTATGGTTTAAATTTTTCAATATGCAGTATTGTAGCAGTCCTTAGACTCACTACATGCGTTGCTTTGGTAGCACCAGTTGATTAATATGACATAGGTTACTGATGTGATTTCAAAAACGAGAGGATTGACATTTGTTGGAAAAATGCTTCACCAATGCCTCTTCTTGTCTTTTTCAAACAAACTCCAAACAGTATAGCTGTGGAGGTACTAAGATTGTGTCATCATTAATATACATAGCCTTCCTAACTTGTTTGTTTCGATCATATTATTTCTTAAATACACGCATGAACTTTATTCAAATCAATCATATCATAAAAATATTGATTCCAATTTATAGCATTGCAGTTTGAGATCTATAGCTGGTAGTTGATTCACATGGGATATTTTTGTCTGCATATACAAAAAAGATTGGTTGCTCTAGTTGAATAAGCAAGTCAATCATGTAAAAATGGAAGCATACTGAACTCGAGCCCTTGCATTTATTTGCCATCACATGGCTACGCACATGCATCATCGATGTGAAAATCGGAATATGTATAGGTTAATTTTGTCTTGCTCCCTCTTCGATCCATTCATGGATAGTCGAGATATAAATGTTGGTTACGTTGTTATTGTTTCTCGTTCGTAATATGAAGTTTGAGTTCATTCAATATTGAGATTCGATACTCATTGAGATATCTTAGTTCAATTAAATAGATTATCAAAATTATTATCATTATTTTTGTTTTTAATCAGAAACACAATCATGGTCTCTAGTTAATGCCAACTGCATCACGTGTGGTGGCTACTTGCTAGCTAGTCAGAAACTTATGAATTATCATGGTCACCAAATCATATCGTCAACAAGTAATTTCATGATTCTTGGAAAATAGCAATCATATGACCGTTTGATAGGAGATGGATGATTAGTGTAATTCCTCATTCTACAAAACAAAACAAATGTAATTCCTTGATTGTTATCCTCGTTTTAGTCATAAACAATATCATTTCATCTCAAATCCAATGCCTTATCAGCAAGGTTTCAACAAACTTGATGCACACCAAACTGTCGAAATCATTGAGGCATAACAAATCAATCGAATCCTCTCATCATCTGCAACGTATATTCGACCTACACAAGTTTGAGGGGAACACTATGATTATTGATTACAATTCTACAATGTCCTGATATACAAATAAGCAAATCACTGCTGAAATCACGCATTCACTTAGGGTTCGATGTTTAAAATTATGAAAATCAAAATGAGTAAAAAATAAAATAAAAAACCACTACTAAACTAAACAAAAAACATTTCATGCAATCAAACGTATATATATTTTTTTAAAGATTTAGTACTATGAGGAAATAGAAAACCAAAACCAAAAACTATTTTTCTGAATTTTTATTTTCTGTCAAAAATTTTTGTTTTATCAATCAGTAAAATAAAAATAGAAAATCAAAAACAAAGATACCAAACATGTCTTTGGATATCCAAAACTCGATCCGATATCATCTGTCTAATCATGTACACCTCGGCTGGACATAACCTTTCACGGTTCACTCTCTTGCAAATGCCGTCCCAAGAACGCCAATCATCTATTCACCTAGCTTTCGAACCGGAGCATGTTTGAACTGATGACCTAAAATCAAGAGAGATTAGGGGAACCTAAACTGAAACCATAAGCTCATACTCAAACCTAAAATCATCTATTCACCTACATTACTCAAAACAACGTTGAAAAATATGATTTTGGCATACTAACAATCATACTAAACGTTAACTGTCATCCATGTGAATAAGTGAATTTGGCCGAATACCTAAAGATTAGGAGAACCTGAACGGAAACCATAAGCTCATACTCAAACCCTACCGCGACGGGCCCCCACCGGATTTGGCAGCTCGAATCAGCTCAACTGAACCAATCACGGGGGCCACCATGTGCCACGACATGATGTGCCCGCTCGCACTATAGATTCTTCGTCCTACTTTATAACATCAACAATAGTGTGTGGCAAGTATTCGACCAATGTACAACAGAATCTTGCACCGAATTGACAACATAACCACGTCGAAACTTCGACATCTTCAACCACACTACATCGAAGAGCATCCAGCATAATCAAGATAGAAAACATCGTGATGTGCTTATAATGTAATCATATATGAAAACATAGTGGATATGTCTTTCTTGATTCGGTTGGGTGGGTCCCCGTCAAATATATCCGAGACATGTTTTTTGGTCAAACGAATAGTCTGTAAATTCGAAAAATCTTTTAAATCATCTTTCATTAACGTGTTCACCATCACAAAGTCCCGAGACATGTTGATTCGATATGTCAGTCATAAGAAGCAGAGGCTATATAACGAGCTACTGTTCAAACAGACAAACTGCCCAGGTTGCACCGTGGAATCAATGGGGTCCATCCACGTGGGCAGCGGTTTCACTTTCAATGTTTTGTCCTGTGCACTGAGGGGAACAATTCATCACAAACAATGAGGTCGTCACCTACCTGGGCTCTGAGTCGTGGCAGTTGAAGGGAAACAAGGAGATGATGCCATAACTTGGATAAGCTGGTTGATTAGGAATAAGATAACAGTGATTTATCAAAATATAGATGCAACTGTTTTAACTGGAAGAGATTGTGGCTCCTAAACTCCTACCAGCATCAGTTAATCGTCCACTGACACTTCTCCTTCATCAGAACTGGAGATTAAGGTCGCAAATGAGAAACTTCAATTCCTTGTAAGTGAAGATTTTGATCTAGAACTGATGATTGTTCGCAGCCATGCCTGCAGTACGAAACTGAATTTCACTAGTGGAGAACTTGTGATCAAATAATGAAAGCAGAGGCCAAAATCATAACAATGCTAGGACATCATTAGCATAAATAAGTATTACTTCTGAATCAATCCTCCTCAAAATTTTCATATTTTACCTCGACATTTTTACATATAAGTCACACTTCAGTTCCTACCGATTAAGATGAACATCTTAGTTTACCTCACAAGAGTAGTACAATAACCATACTCGTCATGTTCATGCTCCGCATAGGCGCATACTTAACAGAACATATTTTTCATAACTTTCCATTCTCGCGTCCCAACCTGATCATGGGGAAAACTTATTTGCAGCAGCCATTCTCCTCATAGTTATCTCCTACGTAATCTGAACTTAATGAGTCTCCTTCAGAATATCTGATTTCGAATCCCAGCTTAGAATCCCTCAACTACCACCAAAATGCTGATATCTTAGACAATGGCATACACCGTTCAATTCGATTATCGAGGCCATCCAACACTCAAATCAAATATATATGAGCTCAACTCTACACATGCCTACTATGTTCCTGAAAAAGCATTTCTAACACAGAACAAACAACAATCTGATAAGCATCAACACACTCAGAATGAGGTAATTGGATCAAGCAAAGCGCTCAAAGTATGTGTCCCTAGTGGAGTCGCCAGTTTTGTGTGCGGCACCTTTGGTTAGAGCTTAAGCCACAGGAACTCCGCACAGACGGATGGTGCGAAAATCACCAACTTGGTGATCCCCAAGGACCCCAACTAGGAAGGGGTTCGATAAGACTTGGTTTGCGGACAGAATTCTGAACCCTGGAGCTTGGTCTCAAATATCTCTAACACGAAGCTTTATCAACCTGGAGCTGTGCCAAACCACAGTTGTCACTGAAGCACCAGCTAGTGAGATTTCCGCTTTAGAAATAAATCAGACAATCCAACTTAAAGAGCACACTAAATGACATAGAATAACAGAACAATGATCTAAATTCCGGGGGAGAGGTGCACATTAGAATTACCCAACATCTATTGCTATGGTATCAGAACTGCCTTGGGGAGTCGATTATCAGGGTTAGCCGAAATAACCATAGATATCGTAGTTCTTCAAAACAAGAAACCCATAACAGCAGATCAACTACAACAGAATTCCATTTTTGTCTACTAAAGATACAACTCTAAAAGATATGTACTAACTCGGATAGTCTATCCACCCAGATTCTTATTGCTCTTGAGAGGTGATAATTCTTACAAGTCCTAGCAGTGAGACCTTATAGCTGTTCGGATGTGAATTCTTAGATGCCAAAGCAGCGAAGCCACAAATGCCATTCATATTCGTCTAAGATGCAATGATTCCCTCGATTTGTTTCACTGTGGACGAAAGTTCATCGATTTCATCAATGTTTAGCTGCTACAGACGGCCAAATTTTTGGCATTCTCCAAATGCTGTGGTTCTCAAACTCCTATCTTGCCTCACCCCGTTCTGCTAACCATTGGCTCTATCTAATACTCCCTCCGTCCCACAACCCATAAGGCCCAGCTTTTTTATTCTTATCCTTACAATATAATTGTATATTGTCATTTTTTCTAAACATGAATTCAGTTTTTAATTCAATCATTCAGATTCAGATTCTCGATTTTTATATTAATTTTTATATTTATTTTCATATGATAATTTTAATATAGATTTTAAGTATACTTTTTGTGAAACTAAACATTTAAATACATTTAATTTTTAATTAAAAATTATTTTTTTAAAATAAATTATGATCTTTTTTATTTTTTATTTTTTCAAATTAGTTCAAAAAATTTATTTTAAATAGTCGTTATTTTCGTAGAATTTAAAATAATACAAAATAAAAGTAAAATATGTATGTGAAATGAGATTATGATTCTTTGTAACTGGAAAAGGAAATGAAGGGTAGGGAATTATATAAAGATAGAGATCGGAGAAGGCGACGAGTGGTGAAACCCAAACCCCGCCGTCGAGCTAGATCGAGGATCTCAGCCGCCGCGCTGATTCTACGATCTATCACGGTTGGCGACCCGGGGTGATTCCTCCAAGTCTTTGTGACGATCGGAGATACATTGGAGCCATCAGGGACGAAATTACCTTCAGGCTGTTGTCGTGATCGAAGATATCGGTGCCGATCCGATTCGTGTCTGATTGAGGGGTGAAACCCTAATCCCATAATGGGATTGAGGGCTGGAACCTAGTACGGATTTGTTTATTCTCATGGGGATCTGGGGTGAAACCCTAGAAATTCTTATGATCGTTTTTTTGCCCTGAATTTTATTCTTTTCATTGCAGCGTCTTCTAATCAACCTTAAAAATCTGGTTTTCCCCTAAAAATTTTATTGTTTTCATTGCAGCGTTGG
>LIEC01006157.1:0-16621 GCA_001925005.1 Drosera capensis
TTTTTTTTTTTTTGGTGGAATGATTTGCTCATATGAACCCAACGTTAATATTTCAGAGAGCACTTATCAATAATTAATAATCCCTTCGTCTGTATTAATTTCAACCTTGATTTATTATTATTTCTGTTACGAAACGTTCACGACGATCAAATATCGTTTTATATAAAATTATCATTAAATTCTAAAGATTGTTTAAGTTATTTGATTTAACTCTTGACCAATGACAATAACTTTTTTACGTCGTTGAGACGAATAACGTAACTCATCAAAATACGTATATAATAATATAATAATGATATAATGTTGTTAATTTCGGACAGAGAGAATATAGTAGTATCAGAAAATGTGTGATATTGAAATATTGAGAGTTTATGGCTGGACAGATACATATGTCTACGTTTCAAGCACATAACTGAAATTGGTGTGGGAGGCATCATCAAGAGAGCGTGGCACATAATCATGTACACTACTACTGTTTTTTTCTCATTAGTTGTTGGTATTCGAAATGGCCAGACATAATCATCACGCACCGACATAATGTAGTTAGTAACTGCTGAGAATCGTAATCCGCAGATCAAGTTTAGATTTCTTACAACAAGGTGGCATTATTATAAAAATCTTGAATCGTTATTCTTACTACCAAATGATTTCAAGTCGCGATCGATTATGTATCAATGCATAGAAGCCCAACTGTCAAACGCTTTCGTGCAACCCAAATTGAAAAGCTCATTGCTGCCGTTACTACTTTCGGTCTCAGATGATCGAACTAATCAACAAGACTTGAAAATGCTCCTAGAGGACTTGGGAGAAGTAAAAAAAAAAGAACCTACTGTGACTTTTAAGAGGATCTCGCAAATGGGCCTGGAGATGGTTTGTAATTGTATTGGGCCGAGAGCCCAAAACTCTATAAAAAGGCCCAGCTGCCATGCGATGTTGTCTTGGACTAGGAACACAAAAAGGAGCCACCACACAGACCGCATAGTCCACAGAACAAAAGAAGAGAAATACACGAATGAGGCCCAAATTAAACACCAAGCTAACGATATTTCTAGTCAGGTTTGCTGTAGTTTTGGTTTCTAATTTTTAATTTACGTTTCACATATCGGTTTGGAGGACGACACATATATGCAGATAAAATTTAATAAACGAGATTAAAATAAAATCAATATAAAATTGAGATTAAATTAATTATATTATAATCTCAAGTATTTATTATTAAGTTTTAATTACATGTATAATGACATATATTTTTTTTCTCTGATGAAATAAAAATATATATTATTCTTTTTTATTAAAAAAAGTGAAATGAAAAATAAAAAATAAAATATTAAAGAAAGTAGTTTTCAATTGTGATCAAATTTTATATATAAATCATTTTATTTATTATTCCTTCTTAGTTTTCATCTCTCTCTTTCCCCCCTTTTTCTCTCTCTATCTGCAACAATGTAATTAAACAAGCTTTTAGAGGTTATTTTGTAATGATACATACAATTATAAAAACCAAAATTAATAATAAAAAGATACAATTAACAACAAAAAACCAAAACACATTATAAACTTATATATATATATAAATATGGATTAATACTCAACTTAAACAAAAATAAAAAAAAGAATTTACTTAGCATCTCTTAGAAAAAAATTTAGATTAAAATTTATAATAAACACTTACGTTGTGTTTGTGTGGGTGAAAAACAAAAATAAACAGAAACAATATCGGAAAAGCTCCCAAATTAACATGTTTAATTTTCATGACATATCGTTGTGTTTGTGTGGGTGAAAAAACGAGCGAGCAACAAAATTGAAACATCTTGAAGCACCAAACAGACCCACCCACAACTCCATCAAACAAAAACACAACGATCCAACCACGACCACCACCACAGTCACCCCCAAAAATGTTCATGCGAAGAATCGCTCGTTCCCTGCAAGCGAGGGTGAAGGAATCAACGGGAATCGTGGGCCTCGACGTAGTGCCCAACGCCCGAGAGGCCCTCATCTCGCTCTACAAACAAACCCTAACCAAGATCAGATCCGTCCCCGAGGACGAAGGGTACCGGAAAGCGGTGGAGAGTTTTACGCGGCACAGGTTGAGCGTGTGCGAGGAGACGGAGGATTGGGAGGATATCGAGAGGAAGATCGGGTGTGGTCAGGTCGAGGAGTTGATCGAGGAGGCGAAGGATGAGTTGAAACTCATGGGACACTTGAAAGGTACAGGGGAGTAGAATCAGGGTTAGGGATTGTATGGTAGATTTGTAAGTATTTGTTTTGATTGTGTGTCGTTGCAGGTTCTGGGATTTTGCTGATAGTTGTGATTTGTTGAAAGGGTTTCTGCTTTGTTAGCGGGGATTGAAACGATTTAAGAGTATCAACAATCTAAGTCGCTCAACCAACTCCTCCAAGACAAGGAGAGGTCAAGGTCAAGGGATCAAAACCTATTGGGTGCGGAGCTACTTTGTGGTGGTGAGCCTGTCAGCGAAAGCTGGCTTATAAGGTCCTCCGGGTTTGCGGGCTATTCAGTTGACGAAAGGGAAATCTTTCGGAATTTCGTTTTAGAAAAACAATCTAAGAAGTTCGAGAATATATACGATTTATCCCGGATTCAACCAATGTAATGTTGCGTCCAACAATTGGAGTAATTTGATAGTAATATAGTGAAACTCTAGTGGTCACCTCACGTCACACCCAACTCTGGCCTGTTGTCGGGTCAGCGTGACCTCGTCCACTCACCAGGGAGCGGAAGCTCTGTAATTTTTGTGTTTGACTGTAGAGGTCTGATAGGAATTGAATTGGTTTGTTTTAATTCATAAATTACGGTGCTAGTTGGAGCTTAGATCAGAGTTTGCGTACTGCACTGGGTCAGACGGAACTCATCCGGTTGAGTATTGATTCACATGAAGAACCTTTGCGGTATGCAACAAATAGCATGCCAAATTATAGACATCAAAGAATTGATTATTCTTAGACAAAAAAGATTGTAAATGGAAAGCTACTAAGCTAGTTCGGGTTTGAGTTGAAAACTGCAAATAGCATGCCAAATGATAGAAATCAAGAATGACTGTTCTCAGACATGGAATACTGTAGGGTAAAACTAGCTCAGGTTGTCATTGTACGCGTAACTGAGGTAAAATTAGATTCTTTCATGACCAAGTAAGTGGCTTGGAATGTATGGGTCTGAAGCTGTTTATGGCATCATTTTGTGACAGAAAGAGAATTGATTTGTAGAGGAGAAAATTGACTTTTTCATATTCAATTGGTCTATTTGAGTATGTTGTTCTGGTCAGAGGAGTTCTTGGAGTATCATTTGTACTTCAGTGTTTAGAATGCATTTGTGTTACTGCTCCATTGTAAGCTTCTAATAGTTATGAGAATTCGGATCCCATTTCTCTAACGTTGCTCTTCTGGCTCCCAACAAATTTCTTTTCATGTAGCCTCTAATAAATGCATATCTTGATCTCATAATTGCTTTGTCTCCTGCAATTTTTTCTCGATTTCATCTATAGATAGAGATAATGCTTGCCTGAGAGAATATGACTGTGTGATTGTGGACGGAGGCTTAGACACCATTGAAAAAAACTGATCTTTTGCTATGATGAAATGATGGGGTTGAGTTGGAGTTGTGACATGATATATATTGTATTGAAGATTTCTTGTGTTCCATTCTAGGTTTCTAAGTACGAATAGATATTGAGGAAATGTTGCATGCAATGAAACAAAATGCCTCTTGAGACAATTTTGAGCTACACCAGGCAGATAAATTGAGAGGAACCAAGAACCTGATAGTTCAGGTTAAGTGGCCTGAACTGATGGAAGCAGTAAAAAATAAATTCCTAGTCAATGAAGAAGGCGTTAAAAATGAAGGAATCAAGCAAGTATTATTTGTCATACCATGGGATGTGAGAATCTGGCCATCCGATATAGATCAGAGTGGCTTTATTGTTGGTTGAAGAAGGTTTGGTTCATTTAATTGGTTTTGATTTGCCGTGCACCGCAACATTTTTGGGCTTATTGTGAGAATTAGAAAGAGGAACTTTGGGGTGCTTAACTAGATAAGAGTTGGAGAAGTCCTCATCTATAGTGGTTAGTTTATACGGGGATCTCTGGTTCGTGTTTAAGTTGTGATCACTGTCAACAGCAAGTGCTCCAGTGTCTTTGCCTGGATGCGCACCAAGAATGCCTTAGTGTTTGTTGCTCCAATATCTTCTAATATGTCAGCAATTGTTTCTTTTTGCTGTCTGCTTTTGCTGTTGTTAGATTCTTTTCCGATCTTGCTGCGTCATCCACGCGGTACATTGCATTTGTTTCCCTCATGCAAGACACTGTTAACACTCTGTTATTCATATTTCGGCTCAGAGTGGGATGCTTGGGGTGTTCCTGATGACTATGAATGCGAGCTCATTGAGAACGATGCTCCGGTTCCTAAGCATGTTCCCCAGCATCGGCCGGGCCCTCTACCTGCAGAGTTCTACAAGACGCTCGAGGCTGTCACGACAAATACATTACCTAAGAAAGATGATCCTGCCATTGAAGCTGGCGCACCCAATTAGTATGGCCTGCTGCTTGTGGTGTTTGGTATAAGTTGTTGCGCTGGACATCTTGGTGAGGCGGGCTTGCCTCCCAATGGATTAGTCTCTTTTCACTTGATTGTATGAAAAATGCTTTGTTATGCTCAATCAAACTTGTGTAATAAGTATCTTCGGGCTCAGTCACTCTTCTACGATCTTTTCTTGTGTTGTAATTGCGATGCCCTGAATTGATGTGCCTGTGCCCTTGTATCGAGACGAAGTCCTTCATTTGTTGTTCTTTACAACCTGTGTAATTTTAGCTTCTTTTGAATGTTGCCAGTTGCCACTGTAGCAAGCTGCTGAAGTTCCACGGTTATATTTGGGATGCTGTTGTAACCGCTTGTGACATCCATATTGAAGTTTATCTCGACGTACTTCCATGTCAACAGTAAACGAAATTCCGATTGTCATCACGCCATATTGATAGTTTTCAACGCGCTCTATATGGGACAGAGCAGAATGTTTTATCAAACAAAAACATTGCAAAAACATGTCAAGCACTGTTTTTGTTTGATAAAATAAAATTATTTTATATCAATTTTTAAAAAAATGAATCAAACAAAAATAAAAAAATTCTAAAAAAAACTTTTAAGTTTTTGATTCATGTTTTTGTCGTATTTAATATTTTTTATATAAAATAACATTTTATTTTATGAGATGTTTTAAGTTTTTATTATTAATTTTTAATTTTCTTTATTTTTTTTTTCATAATATTGAAAAATGGTATCAAACAGCTCCTAACAAAAACTTATGTTGTTTAAAATCTAAAAAGTCAAAAACAATAACAAAAATAAAAAATCAATAACAAAAATCGAAATATAATTTTATGATTTTTTTACAGTTTACATTTCATATAAAAAATTATAAAATATAAAAATATTATAATTTATATGAGACGATTAAATTTAATTATTATATTACAAACAAAAATGAGAAATATATATAATTCGATTGAAATGAAAAAATATATAAATTTTAGCGTCAAACTTCGTGACGAGGGATATGGTCAAACAGTTTTAATTAAACCGAGACATACGGGCAAAAAAATTCCAGTATACGAAGCAGGGACGGTAAGCGTCTCCTCGCTCTTCTAGGGTTTACACGGAACCCAAATCACCCCCAATTCCCCTCTCCGATCCCACAAAACCCAATTCAATTCCCCTCAAACCCCCTCAATTCCCTCATGATTCAACCCTAAAACCCCTAATTTCACCCCCAAATTCTCACCTTGATTTCAACCATGGAAATCCAAACATCAGGGAAACCGATCGAGTCCCTATTAGAGCAAGTTCTTCGAATGAATATCTTATCATCCGATTACTTCAAGGAGCTGTATCGTTTGAAGACGTACCATGAGGTGATCGATGAGATATACAATCAGGTGGATCATGTTGAGCCGTGGATGACCGGGAATTGTCGCGGGCCGTCGACGGCGTTTTGTTTGTTGTATAAGTTTTTTACTATGAAGTTGACTGTTAAGCAGATGCAGGGGTTGTTGAAGCATCCCGATTCCCCGTATATTAGGGCGGTGAGTCGATTTGTTTTTCCTTTGTGTGTGTGTGATTTAAGCTTGGTTTGTTGTGTTTTGTTTAAGATGTTTCTTGATTTGATGGGTCAGATTTCGTTTGTTTTGGTAATGAGATTTGTGTTTAAGGATATGCTGGTCTATTATGATAACGGGTGAGTTTATTGTCAAGATTGGTGTAACCTACAAAGTAATGAGCTCAGCCTTAGATACTGGTTGAAATAAGTAGCTAAGGTTCAGTTTAGATGTCTATGAAAACATTCGGAGTGCCGGTAATTTTGTCTGAAAAATTCTTATAGTTTATTTATCTTAGCCTATGCCCAAACAAGCAAGCCCTATGATGGAGGATACTTTTTTCTATGAACAAGCTGAACATCAGGCATTCATGCCGTTGATATTTTACTCAATTTTCTTTGTTTATCAAGAGTGGTGACCCACGTGTGATTCATAACGAGAAGTTCAAAAATCTTATATCACAATCTTGCACGTCTCAGACCTTGTGTATCATATAGGAGTTCGTGCTAGCTATGTTTGTCACATAACTCTAATCTGACAATAGAAGAGAATGATATGTTTCTCCCAGCCTTTGTCTCGTGCATGTTTGACCATATTTTATAGCTTGGTTCTGTAAGGCTCAATTTTAGTTTTAGACATTTTTGTGCAATCGAATGGCATTAGCATGCCAATTTTTATTTCATTGATTGCGAGTTAAGGGAAACATGTTAGTACCTTGCAGATTTGTACGACTAATACATTGTTCATAGACGATAGTGGAAACACTAGTTGATAACTTTGGATGGCATTGCTTATTGTCAAGTTTCTGTGGTCTAAATCTTGTTCAAATGCTGAGTGACAACATTGTTGGATTCATATGGTTTGGTGCTAGGTTGGGAATCGAACTCCATTTGGGAGAGAGAGGAGAAGCAAAGGAGAGGGGGGTATGTATAGGGGCATAATAGTAATAAAATTCGGGTATGGGTGTAATTCAGGAAATACAGATTACGGAAAAAATAGTACAAAAGGGGGAAAATCGAGGAAAAAACGTAACGATAAATTCGGGATGAGAACGATATGGTGATTTATGCTGAGGGGGGGGGGGTAATCAGAATATGGGATTAATACGGGTTTCAAACGGAAAAAACGGAGGGGTCGATGTTCTTAAGATGTCCTAATTTTTGTGTGAAGGTTTTGAGATAGTTTGGTTATTTTTAAAAAATTCTGGTTTTTTTCATATTTTAAGAAAAATATGAGGAAAATCCGAATTATACAAAAAATCTGAATTGTGCGCAAATTATACGAAAAATACAATTTCAGCTCGACTAACGAAAAGTCCATGGATTGCTCATAAAATATGCTATTTATTCGCGGAAAACATCAACTTTGAAGTCAAATGTTCGTAATTAGTGTCTGGAATAGTTGACCTTCTTGTTGTGACCTCTGGGTGAAAGTGTTGTTTATGAGGACAATCCTAGAAAGACATGGAGACCCAGAAGAGATTTGTTGGAGGAGGATTCAGGATGCTGATATGTGCAGGGATTTTTCTGTGTGGTGGGAAGTGAGGGTGGGGGACGGAGGTGGCAATTGTTTGTTGAGGCTGTGAGGACCGTGCGGGCTGTGGCAATGAGATCGTGGGAATTAGAAGAGTTGTGAGGCTCCATTACTAGTTCTAGCAAAGCAAAAGAGATTTAGAAAAGACAACTAAACACAATATTCGGTTGATCGTTACTTAATACCTGCTTTTCGTGCATAAGGATGCATGAAGTGCTCCTGAACTTACTTCATGGTGTTAATATGCATAAGTTTCAAAACCTTTAAAGTACAAGGGTAAACTTTAGATTTCAAACATGTGAATATCAGATTAAGAGCTTTTCTGTTGGATAAATATTGATTTATATTGTTAAAAAAAGAAACTAATCTAACGTAGTCCTGCTGGTCAATTTTTCTGGTTGGAGTACAGCCTTGATGGGATGTGCAACTTTATTTTTTTTCTTGCCTTTTAGTGTTCTGCTTTGTTGTCAATGGCTTACTCTTGGAATGGTTATCTTTTCTATGTGTTGTGTTTCTTTTGTTGCATGTTTTGTACTTAAGCTGTAAGCTACTTTGTGACTGTAGGCGATCAATTTTTCTCATATTTGCAGATTGGATTTCTCTATCTGAGGTATGCTGCTGACCCTAAGACATTGTGGGGCTGGTTTGAGCCTTATATTAAAGATGATGAGGTATGTCTTGATTATCTAAGCTGTTTTGAACCTATTAGCTAGTCTCTAACTTGCTCTCTGTATGACATGGACTTGTGCACGTAAGATTCCACTTTGTTCATCAAAGATACCAGGTAAAAACCTTGATAACCATCTAATGATGAAATACCAGGATGCCTGGAAAATGTATGAAAAAAGTACTTTGTATCTCTCTTCTTTTTTTCATTCTTTTTTGCTGTCAATATTTGCATGTACTAGTCTCATCATGGTGTCCAAGTAATTTGGTTCTAATTAAACTGCTGCTGTTAAGTTGTTATCACTCTTAATCTATAGCATGTGAAATTGCTAAAGGCGCCTGACATCGCGGGGATGCTGCAGTCCAGCAGCATGTTTGGAGTACTTTTATTGTATTATGTAAAAATATATTTTAGGTTATGAAAATTACAGATTCTATCAAAAAAAAAAAAAATTCTGGGTCAAGAATGTTTTTTATTCCTTAAAATTCTTACGGGAGGAAAAAAAATCTTAATGGAGAATCACTGCTCATAATGTATCAAAATAAAACATCATTTATACTTGTTCAAACTTCTCATTTCGTCCCAATTGCATTTCTCACATTTCTATATCATTAAAATTTTATTTTAATGTTAAAATACAAATATGATGCAGATGTTAGAATTTGAAGATTCTGTGAAGAGTGAAAAATATGTGTTCGAGTATATAAATTTCTGAATTTTTGAAGAGATTGTTGTGTGAATGCTTTTAGGGTGGTGATGGTGGTGGTGGTAGTAGTGCCATATGAAAGTGCTATCTTTACTATGGTCTGGCTCCAAGGTTTATTTATGACTTGTATTTGTTGTATTCATCCTCTTTCTTCATGAACTAAAAATATATAGAGATTGAATTCTATAGCACCAAGTGAACATTTCGGAAATTTATTCTTAACATAACTCAAAAGAGAAAAAGATCGTTGCTAACATCTTCTTGGTTGGTTGCTTACTTCTACAGAAGCCTTTTTTTTCTCCTGAATGCATTCCATCCTTTCTTCATAGAAGCAACAATTTCCCCTTTTCTAGATTTATATATTGACACCTTGGACTGGATCATGGATTTAACAGCAATCAATAGTTCAATGCATGCTATTCGGTTGACCAAAGAGAAATCCTTCGGGATTTCCTTAAAAAAAAAAAAAAAAAAACAGTTCAATGCATGCTTACCAGAGCCTGAGCTATCCGTGACTCGAGTTTCTTTCGTCGAATTACCTATTAAATGACTCTTATTGAATGTTCTCCGCAGTTAAACTTGAAAATGGATGTGATTCATGTGCACAAGTGGAGTTTGATGTTTTCAGAAATTTACATGTTTATTTCATCAGATATCTTGTTTTTCTACAGGAATTCTCCCCAGGTTCGAATGGAAAAATGACCACAATGGGCGTGTATGTGCGAGATTTACTTCTTGGACAGGTCTGTATTTTTCAGTGTCTAGTGTCCTTGAGTCGAATCATTCTACTGCTGTTGCTGCGTGTGCTTTAGGCACTCATTCCGCTGTGTTGTCTTTTCGAAGTAACCCTTTTTCCTTAATATGCCGTCACTGCTACTATCGTGGTTCAGGCGCTACATCTCAGCCTTACTGACGAAGTTTCTTGTAGTTAATGGGTGTTCTGGGAGCTTCTGAAAGGTCAATTTCAGGTTTGGAACTTTCTAGGACTTGATATGGTGCTTGTTCTTTTCCCCTTATTTGGTAGTGTAGATTTTAGCTGTCAATTATTTGATAGTGGTTTATATGGTATAAAGGGTGCAATAGATGGTTACTGGTAAGCAACTATAACGAACTATAAGAACTTATCCTTTGTAACATTATTCCGCTGTGTTCTTAGTATGTAAAACATCAATTGGTGTTGTTGATCTTGACAACTATTTCTTCTCATGTTTGAGTGATAGTGGTTGGTCTGGTTGAAGATAGCATACTTGACAGTGGTGTTAAACATGCTTCTTTACCCTCTTCTGTCGAGTTTGAATTTTTTGTTAAGTGTTCCAAACAGAAGGTCGATTATGTATGTCTTTGTAGTGTAGATTACCTTCATTAGGCATGCAAGACCGTGCATGCTATTAATTTGGGTAAATTTCTGTTCCAAACAAAACAAATGAAAGCCAATAATGTCCTAGGCTTTTATTAGGATTTGAGTGATTTGATCTTGTTGTGTTGATGATGATGATTGTATGTTGCTTTCTGTAAATTGTATTTTTATATTTGAACTTCTGAAGCTGGAATTGCAACACTTTATGTTTCTTGCAGTACTACTTTGATACCCTTTTCCCTCGGGTCCCTGTTCCCGTATTGCGCCAGATCACAGGCAACCTTGAGAAGATGAAGCTTTTTGCCAAGCCTTCCGGTACCATCGGTGAAAATAGTCGCCATGGATCTGAGGATACTGCACGCCGCCCACCTTCTGTTAAAGCTGCTCTCTCAGTTTCTTTTGGTCAGCGGGCGCCACATCGTGCATCAACCAGGGACTCATCCCCAGTGCGGCGTGCAATGGCTCCCTCTTATGATAGAAATGGTAGTGAAGATCCACAAAGGTCTCCCAGCAGGCACCGTGGTCAGAGTCGTGAATTGTCGGACCGAGAGCATGCAGATCGAGGAGGCAGTGTTGGAAGGGGCCATGATCGTAACAAGGACCGATATCGTGATAGAGAGAGTTCCAGAGACAGGAGATCCAGAAGCCGGGATAGGGAGAATGATTATGATAGGGACGAGGATAGAGACAGAGATAGAGACAGGAGGAGCGATTACGATAGAAGATCCCAAAGCCGGGACAGAGAGAGGGGTTATGATAGGGACCGGGATAGAGACCGGAGGCAAGATTATGACAGAAGATCCAGATATTCAGACAGAGACAGAAGCAGCAGAGATCGAGAGAGCAGTGTGCGCAGGGAATCTAGGTCTCGTAGAAGCAGAAGCCGAAGCCGAAGCCCTCCTGCTCGAAATGATCGCAATGATTACCGCAGTAGTGGAAAAGATAAGGCAGCTGTGGCGTCTAGCAATTTAGCTAAGCTGAAGGATATGTACGGTGACCTGAGCGATAAAAAGGGCGATGCTCCAGGGGAAGGAGGGTTTCGTAGGGACCATGGGGCGGAAGAGGTTATTAGGTTAGGGGGCTCCTCTTGGAAGTGATAAACTGCGGAATTTTATGTTTGTCATGGCATATTTTCCTATTTTCAACCCAAATGGGTTTCTTTGGACGCCTCTTTCTTCTTTTTCATTGAGCATTCAAGCATACTTGTTGCTCGTGTTGTATACTGTATCATTTGCCTCGTTTTTCCTTGACGTGACGCTATAAAATTTGGCTTTCGTCAAGCTATAATCACTTATTGGAACTTTGTATCTGTTGCTTGGTGATGAACGGATACTTTCACTATTTACAATTCAGGGAACTTTTGGGACGGTGAGGGTGGCTGCTGATGCCAAAAGGCATTCCCATTGTTAATGATCATGCAATTCAAAGAGTTCAAAGGTGCTTTTGTTTCATGGTACTGTGTCTGAGCATCAGCCTCGGTGCATGCTTGTGTTCCCCTTTCTTTCCGTATGCGTGATCAGCAAGCGTGCGCCCCTTTCTTTGTGTATGTGTGCCTGGACATACAAGAACAGGTTACCTGAATACGCTTGCCTTGGGTTCATAGGCGTCAGGGTCGGCACACAGGAGACAACCTGAGATGCGCCTCTGTAGAAACAAGACATTGTTCAATCAAATCTACTGACTCCCGATCAATAGCACATAAGTATATGAACCTAGTCAATTTTTGAAAGAAAAGCCCAACAGGACATCAAGGTATCTAACATATCAACATTTTATAGACCAAGATGTTTTCACAGCTATGCTAGATGGGGAGCAAGTGTCTGATTTTGAAGATAAACCTAGGACAAGGATAAAGAGATTCTTGAATATATCAGAAGATGATTATTTTTTAGTTCTCAAAGCTTAACCAGATATCAGCATTCACATTAAGAAGGATCTTCTAACTGTTTATGATCACGAAAATGCGGCAGCAGAAGCATTGATCTAGTGCTCGAAGAAGAAAGCAGCACAGCCCATGTCACCGAAGTTCAAGTGGCCTAGACTCAAGATTTGCTACTCTAATTTCAAGCAGATGGTCACAGGCAAAAAGAAGAACAAGAGCAACAGAGGACTGTTTGTTTTCCGCTACAATCAAGGGTGATCGGATCCTGATATTCATACCAATGGATGAGCATGGCAAGTGAGAACGAATGGCATGTACTGCTAGACATTAGCTCCTTAGCTCCAAAAGAAATGGATACATTGGGCCTCTCCTTATTCAGACCAGATTTTTTCATCTTATTTTTGGTGTGCGACTATGCTAATTACCTATATGCAAAACAAGCACAGATTTTGTTGTGACAGACAGATAACTGCCTGCTGCAATGTCACTGAAACTAGAGAAACACACTGACAATAAACAAGAAAACAAACTGATCGTGGAGAAATCATATTATTTATGCAGAAAGCTCACTGAATGTCCAGAAAACCCATTGGATTTACTGAAACTCCGATGATGATCGTGTTAGTTGTTAGACATTGTAGCTGCAAATTAACATATTGGATGCAACAGACTCTATGCTGATTAACTCCATGTGGGTATGGCTACAACAATTAATCACGTATCCTTGAGACGAGATGAAGGGTGGAACACTTATTTGGGTCATGAATCATGGGTTGTGGTTCGGCCAGGTTCTCACATAGTTGTCCTGAGATGAATCCGTATGAGGAACACGGAACACCTAACATCTGGTACTCATATTCGACACCAAAGGTAGCCATACAAAAGCCAGAGACGAACGAGTACGTAACAAATGACGAGATCTCGGTACATGATTATCCTATTAGATGATAACTGCAAACAAATGACCATGATGAACAAATTGATGCAAGCAAATATGGTAAGGTGTTTGATTGTGTCCTGAAATATGGTTTGTAGATGATAATGTCTGATAAGATGCTAACAAAAAATCAGAAAGAAACTTGAAAGCATAGAGTAAAATTAATAATGAACATAGATCTGAAAGGTTCTCGGAAGTAGAGTAATTATGCATTTGATCTTCTTTTTTTACCTTCTCCTCGTAACCCAGTCAGTGAAGATCATACTTTGACTGGAAATAATAGGTTGAATCTTTCATGCAACGGGCTAACTTGGTCGCACCTCAACTCTCATCTTAAAGCCATGAGGCTGCTCGTGCAAACCAGCAATCCATATAGGTCCAGCTGTTTAGCAGTTTCGACATCGACTGCCTCTCTTTTGTTAAAATCAAACCAGTAATGGGGTCCATAAACCCTGCGGAAAAGACATCGGTCTTCAAAACAAACAAGAGGCATGTCACTGAAGCAGGATGGCGAGTGCGCAAATTTTAAAATTGGAGTCCATTTTTCAAGCCCTCCGGCGTCCTTTACCAGGATGCAGAACTCTTTATGCTTTCTTTCAGTAACAATAAATCCCAGCTTATCACCAACAGCGCACAAATGTAAGAGCCCAGGGCCATGTTTTGGTGCACTAATCTCTTTCCAGGTTTCTTCTTCTAGATCATATCTAAAAATAAGCGTAACTGGATAGCTCTTTATCAAAAAGTACAGCGCATCATTTGGGACGAATGTCTGACTTGTATCCAGACAATTAGCGATCAAGTGATTCTTGCTGAAAATGCTCTGGCCTCCCCTCTTCCATGAATTGTCTTTCACACTATAGGTTTGGACCTCGTCGGCATGCACGTAGTCAGCACCTGAATAGTGCAAATGCACTATCTTAACAATTTTGTAATGGTCGCTTCTTCGAGAATATCCAAATAAATTGAAGGTGTGGGAAAAATTCTCTCGATTTCCTGGAGATGTACGAGGCCTAGAGGCGGCACAGGAATTACTTTGTAGTCATACGTCGTGGGATTCAACAAGAGAATACCCGTTTCAGAACTGAAGCAAACCAAACCGTCGCACGAGTTTTCGACGAAATCAGAATAGCTATCAAGACTATGACCGAGATCATCCGCTGGCGTGTTAAGACCGTCGAGGGGCAACGATTCTTGCTTGATAAGTCGACGATTCTTGCTATCAAGACTATGACCGAATGGAAGTTAGTGGTGATAAGTTGAGGTTCAGTATTCGGAGGACCCTGTATATCCTTCTGAAAGACATTTAGGAGATTCGAGCCAGGGTGTTGTTTCACGTGATCAAGATGAAGCTTGACGAATAAGTCGCTCGAGATCGTGTCATGCCACAACTTGGATACACACTTGAATCGCAGGAGGGACTTGACAGGGAGGCGAAGTAGAACTTCTTGGATATCGGTACAGAATGACTTGAATACTAGCGCTTCTTGTTTCGAGCCTTTCTATGTTCAAGAACGCAGGCTGATTTGCAGCTGCCCCTTATATGAACTTTGAGGCTTTCTATGGGCAGATTACTGAGTTTTATGAATCTGAACATCTGATATAAGTTTGTTTCTACCTCTTTTTTTAGGGGATCGAATATAATATTTTCACCTTTCCTGAAGGTTTTTCTGCTCCCAATCAAAGACATTTTTGTGAGTTGAGTAAACAACCTTTTCTTCTTCTTCAAGTTTATCATAAAATATCTGATTATGCAATAGAACAAATGAATATCATTCTGACACATTTGAATTTATTTATACAATATACTAAATGAAAGTGTGAGCTATTATAGTTTTATCGGATATTTTAGATTTAACATTACTAATTAAGAGTTTGGATATGGAAACCTTATTGCCTCAGACACCAACAAGGCTTAATGAGCTTTCCTTTAGAATAGCTGCATTTTACGTTGTTGTTTCCCTTTTTGTTCATTTCATTTCCGTAGGTTGATGACAGAATCTTGTTGTTGGTCAAAGAGGTAGAGGTAACTACTCGGTGCATATGATGGAGTCAATATTCCAGGCATATGGCGTTCCTAGTTAGCTAAAAAATGTAGGTCTAAAGACACACGTCACGATCAAGACTTGTAGATGCTTGCTTCAGTCGGTACAGAGACTAAGACCTCTTGCGAACGACTGGTTCGAAGGCTAAGGATAAAATTTTTATAAGGTGAATCACCTAATGGATTAGTTTTTAACCAAATCAAATATTAATATGCTTTTTTTGAAGTATAAATTAAATATCATATAAAGTTGAAAAAAAATCTTATTGATATATTACATCAGTTTCATATTAAATATAAATATCTCAATTATTACATTATTCAACACGTATTTTGAGAAGTTTCGTTTGTTGTCTTAATAATACAAGAAAATTATGTCGTTTTATATTGACATACAAAAAATAAAATAAAAATACATATATTCCATAAAGGTTTTGAAATCCCAACAAATTTTAGATTAGTTGTTAGTTATTAGGAAAAATTAACCCGAAATACCACATAGCACAAAAAAAAAATTAAATACTCGAAAGGGTTATATGTCTTTATAGGGGATTAAATGTTTATTTTATAAAATTGAGAATACTAATTTATTAGAGCAAAGAATCAAATTAATTAAACTAAAATGAGAATCAAAAGATTAGGGTTAAGAAAAATTATATAACAAAAATGGGGTTAGGGTTTGAGAAGTTCGGTGGGTGTTGGGGTGAGCCTCGTCGTCGGTTGTCGTCTCATCGCTGGTGTGGGCTACGCAGTGGGCCTATCAATATTCTTTTTATATTATATAATTATCGATAAGGACGGAAAAAATTATAAACGAACAAATATTATTATGAAGATAGTTGGTCCCGAAATTAAGATTCACCTTAATTCAAAAAAAAAAAAATAACCGGATAAAGACACGATTCTTTGAGCTGCTTGTTCGCCTTAGGAGATAGAGTCGCTTGTTCCTTGTCTTATTGACCTATCGGTCTATAGAGTGAAACCTTATTGGATACACAATAGTAACAACTTAGATTGAATAAAGAATATGGGCTATAATACAACAACATATTGCTAATTCCAACCCAAAACAGAAGAGAAGCAGAAATTCAAACTACTCCGCGAGATACACGCCTCATTTCATTTCCCCACTCTCCCAGACAAAATCGACACAAACGGACAAATCACAAACCGTAATCCAAAATCCCCGAAACCCTAGAAATTTCTCACACCTCATCGATCTCCAATGGCGACCTCGAAGCTCCTCGCATCCTCGAATTCCCCCGAGCAACAACCGTACTACACCCTCTCCATGGACGTCGACGACCTCCTCACCAACATCTACTCCGATCAAAGAGACGGCGGCGGCGGCGATGTGGTGGATGAGGTATGGAGAGAGATGGTGGGGAAGGGG
>LIEC01006158.1:0-30336 GCA_001925005.1 Drosera capensis
AAAAACCACAAACCTGAGATTTCGTCACGCATCAATCATCCCCTCTCTCCCTCTCTCTCACAACGACGATCCAAACCACAAACCCGACCCGAATTGGAATCGGATCTTCTGTGGATCACAAGATCTTCGAATCGAAGAATCCGATCATCAAAGCAAGCGAATTGAAGAAGAAGAGAGGAGAGGATGTTGCAGAGACCTCGGCGGCGGTACGAGGGAACCGCGATGGGATCCGTCGTGCTCGATCTTCAACCCGGCCTCGGCATCGGCCCCTTCTCCCTCGGTATATTCAAAGTCCTCCACGACATTTCTATCGAGCGAGCTCGATCGATCGATGGATTGATCGCGTGTGATTTGGTTGAAATTGAGTTGGATCGTTGATTTGGGGGTTGGTTTGTGGTGTGATGTGAGGAATTGAGTGATTTGAATAGGTGTTGTGGTGTGTTTGTGTTTCTGTGGGGTGATTTTGGGGGATTGATATGGTGTGTTGTTTTTGTAGGGATGCCGATATGCGAGGCGTTTATGCAGATTGAGCAGCAGCCGAATATCTACGATGTTGTTCATGTCAAGTATTTCGACGAGGTTAGGGTTTCATTTTTTGACAAATTCTGATGAAAATGGGGTTGTGTGATTGATGGAGGTTGTAGTGTGAATTGTACTGCGATCACTGCTTTTCTATTTCCGCTTCTCAATATTTTGAACTGGAATAGTAATCAATCCTTTGTGTATCGTTGATTGGGGTTCGGTTAGGAGAGGGATGTGATTCTGAGTTGTGGACGTCAGGTGCATATGATATCAGTGCCAATGATTATTGAGAGTCTTAATGCTAGGCTTTCTGTTGATAAACCAAATGTTCACAGGAGCAAATGAATCAATGATTGGACTGATAACTTCTGGTCTTTTTTTATTGTGTTAAAATTGCCTTAGTCTATGTATATCCAAAAAAGAGTTCTCGAATATTTTCCCCAATCTAGACGTATGACGAGGTGATTGGTGGATTGAGTTGATTATGCTGACACTTAGGGTTCATATTGGCCAGTTGGACATCATAATAGCTTCAGTCTCATGGTTTATGTTACTGAAGTGCAGTGTTTGTCTCATTATTCTCATTGTTTTATTATCGTATAGCTTTATTAGTAGATGTGCTTGTATCAGAGGATTAAATCCATCCAGCTTTTTTTGTGTAGGAACCATTGAAGTTGGATATTGTTGTCAGCTTTCCTGATCATGGATTTCACTTGCGGTTTGATCCGTGGTCTCAGGTTTGTTTTCATGTTACTAGAATGTGGATGCATAATGCAGGTGTAGGATTGCTAATATAATCTCTCTTTTTTTGGTTTTTGTTTCAGAGACTCCGCCTTATTGAAATATATGATATAAAAAGAGTTCAGATGCGATATGCAACCTCTTTGATTGGGTATGCTGTCTTTGTTTCAAGTTATTTTTCTTCGAAAAGGATGCATCTAGGCTGATATTGCCTCTTATTCTTTGCAGCGGACCAACTACGTTGGCTACATTTGTCGCCGTGTACCAGCTCTTTGGCCCAACATTTCCAGGAATTTACGACAAAGATAGAGGTGTTTATACTCTATTTTATCCGGTAAGTCCCTTGAAATGGTACCTTCTTTTTTTTCCCACAAATATTTCCAGTTGCTGTTCGCTGCTCTGAATTGTTCAGTGTGGTTTCTGGTAGGGGTTGTCTTTTGCATTTCCCATTCCTGCACAGTACACAGAATGCTGCATTGATGGGGAAGGTATGGCAAATTAATCATCAAAATCTGTTTCAGTTTGATCATTTCCATATTATCCATGACTTTTTTCTCATCTTTCTTTTGTCTCTTTTTTTTCTTTTCATATCTTTCAGCGGAGTTGCCCCTCGAATTCCCAGATGGGACAACTCCAGTTACATGCCGAGTTTGTATTTATGATAGTTCTACAGATAAGAGGGTAGGAGTTGGTGCATTGATGGACAAGGCCAGTGCTCCTCCCCTTCCAGCTGGTAGCCTGTATATGGAAGAAGTACATGCTAAGGTATTGCCGTATTGGTTCTTATTTATTCTGGATTTTTCCATTATTCATTTGGGAGTCACATACATTCATGTAAGTTGTTTTCAATGACTTTGAGTTTGAGGGACTTGTGGGATGCATAGAAGTTTTAGACTTTTGTGCTATTCATGAGAGTGGAAGCTTGCTTTGATTGGAAACATTGATTACGTTCATTATGTTATAGAATCATCCAGCAGTACATTTGATGATAGTATCTCCATACTTCTTCTAAAGAGAGTTTGTAGACTATGCTTTTCTGATCCTATTTTATGCTTTTTTCATTTAGTTGGGACAAGAACTATGGTTTTCGGTTGGTGGCCAACATATTCCTTTTGGCTCATCACCACAGGTAAACCAGAGCTATTACTTTATGTTGGATTTTCCTATTAGGTTCATCTGTTGTCCCATGCCTTTTAGTTTAGAATTTAAAAGAATTTTGTTTTAGAAAGTGTTCATGGCTCCGAAGTCATAAACTCCTGCCGGTACTATTTAGTCTTGCCAAACAAGTCCTTGGTCCTTTTTACCTTTTGTTCTCGTGAAAGTTTTCATGGTAGGCCTGAAATCATCCACATTATTTTTCTGATGATTACAACAAATTGGATTATGTGCAGGACGTTTGGACGGAATTAGGTCGCCCATGTGGGATTCATCAGAAACAGGTAATAATATCTGTACCTGATGTATTGTTTGTTCAGCTTGAAGACCAAACAAATGAAATCTAAGGAGGCTCACTTGCTGCCAAAAAATATAAGAATGGAACTGATATGAGTGTGATTGGTTGTGTCTTCGGTAATACCTTGCAAAATTTAGCTTGTCCCTTGTATTGATGTCTAAAAGGCTGAAAGCATGCTGCTACTGTCTTTCTAGGACTGTTTGAACGATTCAATCACCTTACCTTTGAAATGTATTCTTTCTCTTCGTTTCATGTGACTTTTTTAGGTTGATCAAATGGTAATCCACTCTGCTTCTGACCCCCGCCCGAAAACAACCCTCTGTGGAGATTACTTTTATAATTATTTCGCTCGTGGCTTGGACATACTATTTGATGGACAGGCGAGTTTAGTTCCTTTCAAGCTATTTTGCTCCTCATATTCCTCATATTAATGCCATTCTGTTGAGCAGTTCACTGACTTTGGTTTCCCAAAATTCTCAGACCCACAAAATTAAGAAGTTTGTTCTGCACACAAACTATCCAGGCCATTCCGACTTTAACTCGTACATAAAGTGCAACTTTGTTATCCACAATTCTGAAGGTAAGCTCCGCTGCTGCTTGGTTTTCTCAAACATTTCCTTTCCTTCGATCGTTTTGGCTATGTCATTCTCTAATGGAGTCGGCCCCTGTTTTGCAGGAGTTAGTACAAAGCATTCTATTACTCCAAGCACCAAATGGGATCAAGTGAAGGTAAACCTTGTCTCATATTGCCCAATGGTCAAACAATGCATCCATTTTCTGTTATTGATTTGTTCGGAGGTGTGGCTGTTGAGTCTGATAGCGATTCTGACTGTTATGTAGGAAATACTGGGGGACTGTGGTCCGGCTGCTATTCAGACGCAAGGCTCAAGAAGTAATCCTTTTGGTTCAACTTTGGTGTATGGTTATCAAAACATTGCCTTCGAGGTAAAATTCAGTCTCCTCCCATCTCTGTTACCTTTCATCTGCCCTCTGTTGTGGAGGGGGTTGAGAGTTGATGAGATCTTCTGAATTAAACCCCTGTTATGAGCTCTTCATCTTCATTCGCTGTTGGATAGTTAACTAAGCTGTCATGCTTCATCGCAGGTTATGAAGAATGGTTATATTGCAACCATCACTCTTTTCCAGTCGTAAGACCGGAACCTGATGTAATAAGGTGGGTTTCTCGATCGTCATATTGACTATCATGAGGCAATGCTTGTGCTCATTTTCCCATGAGTAGGTTCGTTCTTTGGAATCTGGGAGAAACTTCTGCGTCTGCTGATGTTTATTTGAGTTCGTTGCTATTCACTCACCATATTGTTTCGCAGCAACCCGATGCTATGTACAGCTGAAGACATTGTAGCTTATTCTGTTGGCATCCAGCTGTAGCGACTGGAGCAAAAACAATCATATGTACAGTTCCAAATGTAAAAATTGTACAGAATGAACTTCTGGAAATGATGTGCAAACATTTGTCATAGTTTCTGGATTTTATGTTGGCAGCTAATCTGGAATGGTCAGTGAATGTCACTATGTCAGCATGTTGTCATGTCGTGTTCTCTTATCACGATAATAATCTGTGTTATTTAGCTTTTCTCATTATCCCAACGTCTTGATCGAAGACCGCTTTTGAGAATAAGCATTTACACACACCACCCTATAGGACTGACTGGGTGTTGTCGCCGTGTGTTTGACGAATGAAGGCCTGGTTTCTTTTGGCAGGTAAACTTCCCTCCTCTGAATCAGGAATGTTAAGATTATACGGTGGGTTGGATTGGTTATTCACGTTGATATTTATATAATGGGTTGGATTGATTATTCACGTTGATATTTATATAATAATAATAATAATTTTATATTATGTGAAAGGTTTATAACCCATTGATCATAATTTTTAGATTAAAAGATGGATGTAATTATTCACAATGAGAAAAGATACTAAGGTGGTTTCAAGATGGTGGCCCTAGGTAGTACTTAAGTTAAGGATTCATTGTTGCGTCGCATCCTCCATAAAATGGGTTGATCAGATATGTAGATGGTCCAATCCAAAATGTGGGGTATAATCATAGGTGTTGGAATCTCCTCTTTGACTCTAAAAATGAAGTTCAATAATTTATCGTCGAATCTGCAGTTTAGAAGATCTTGAACCCAACTTAAATGAAATTTGGAATACCTTTTGTTGTTTCTACAATACTTCGGTTGCTACAATAATCAATCTTTAACGGTTAGTTTAGCATGTCGACATTCAAGGATGTCAGAAAATAATTTATTTATGTAAAAATAAAAATCTATGTACATTCCTCTATTTTCATAAGGGTGTTTTTTTAACACTTAAACGTGATTATATGAATATATTTTATTTTTTTCCTTTTGTCATTATAATGTACACATGTAAAACCCGATTGGATTAAAAATTGTAAGTTTTACGAAAGTCATCGGGGAGAGACATGGAAAAAAAAAAGGAAAGAAAGAACAGGAAAAAAAACAAAAATAAGAGAAAAGAAAACGAAAAAGGAAAAACGAGACGTGAGTTCAACTCGAAGTCTCTGGTGCTGCCCTTGTTGCCCTTCGCCATTTACATCCTATCCGTTATCAGTCACCTCCAACAATGGCGACTCAGCCCCGAATCACACTCCTCGCATAAATCCAGAATTAAACCCAAATCGAGTCAGGTACCTTTTTCTCTAAAACCCTAATCAAAACCATCCCCTCTTCAATTCCAATCAAAAAGTTCAAAACTTTCAATCAATTGATGCCCTAATCTACCCCCGAATCATTATTTTCCCCATTCCCATGTCGTAAATCTTTCTTTATTCTTACAATTCCAATGATGGGTTTGCGGGTTTTAATAAAAAGTTGATGACTTTTGGCTCAAGTGGATGGGATGTGATTTGGGTGTTGCTCCATTTTTTTGTTTGCAGTGTGTTGAGTTATTGATTGAGTGCTGTATATTGGAAGATGTCTGTGTCTGGAGTGGCTGGATGTCCCTCTGGATATTGTCTCGGGTTTCGCGGTTGGAGTTCGGGAAGTTTGGGTGGGCAAGGAGCGAGGCTGATGAGCATTAGGGTTCCTACTTGGTCACAAAATCAGCAGCAACTTAGAGGGTAGGGGTTTTGGTTGTGTTTGTGTTGTTTCGTGTTGTTTGGGTGATTAGTTGTTGGGGTTTAAGTTTGGAAGTTGATTTGCAGGAGTTGTTTGATTAGGGGTTTGAAGCAGTTCAATCCACGGCATGGGATTCGGATCAGTTGTGCTGCGGGTGCTTCCTATGGAGACGCGTTCAACGATAGTGCCGGTAATGTTGTAGAAAGTACTCAGCTGGTGCTTATCTGGTCATTTGATTGTGTAGGAGAATGCATTTAGGCTGTGTTGGGGTTGGTATTCGGGTTTGTGTGTTCTGGCTGTGTAAAAGAGGAGGGTTGTATGTTCTGGTTTTCCGCCTCAACTTTTTGTTGAAGGGGTTGGTGTAGATGCTGAAGACTTGAGAGAACTTGGTTGAGATGTTATTAGTTCTAACAATTTGGAATCTCACATCAAGCATTCATTTAGAAATGTTGACGCCTTTTATCTTTCACTTCTTTGTTCACACCTTAATCATCCCTTAAAAAATACTATCGTTTCCAATTTTTGAAAATGAACTTAGTTCAAAGTGTTTCTTTTATTAGGTATGATTTTTTATTGTGTGTTTTGTATAAGTGCAGCTGTCTTTCCAAGGCTCAATGTTGGAGACCCATACAAGCGACTTGGTATAAGCAGGGAAGCCTCAGAGCAAGAAATTTACGCAGCAATAAACTTTCTGATACAACGATATGGGGGCCATGAACCCAGCAAAAAGGCAATTGAATCAGCGTATGATAAAATAATTAGGCAAAAGCTGAATGAAAGGAGGAGACCTAAACTCAACATTCATAAGAAGGTTAGAGATATGATGCAGAACAAGTATGTGAAAATGGTCTTGGAAAGGTTCCGAAGTCCTTCCTCGAAGTTCATCGTTCTAACAGCTGCTGCAT
Source organism: Drosera capensis (assembly GCA_001925005.1). Taxonomy (NCBI): domain Eukaryota; kingdom Viridiplantae; phylum Streptophyta; class Magnoliopsida; order Caryophyllales; family Droseraceae; genus Drosera; species Drosera capensis. The sequence goes on from LIEC01006158.1 coordinate 6,724, forward strand.
TCATAGTACTTGGAGTTCTTACAGTCCGTTGTCCAACTTATGATGGACCAACTTTTCAAGTCGGAGTTTCTTTGTTCGCCACCATGTATTTCATCCACAGTAGGCTGAAGAGCAAGGCTCAAGCTGTACTTTATGGGTATGTTGCTGAATCTGTCTACTAGTAAAGTTGCAATTTCTCTGTTCACATTTATTGTATTCAAGTGACTCCACCATAGAATAATTGAAACATTAGGTGTTTTGAGATGGGAGTTATACAAAGCGTCGGTGTCTAGTTTCTATCATTCAGGTCTGGTTGTGTTCTGGGCATGTACTGATAATTATGCTTCGTCACAGGAGATGGCTGTTTAGGATGTTGAGTAGCCGAATTGAGGTTCAGCCTCGTCATCAAAATAACTTTCTGCCTCAGGGTTGATCGAATTATGTGGAATAAACTTTTCTTGGTTGCTTAAATTTTGAAACTCTAGGTTTTACAACTTTTTTTAGACGAAATGGTCATTTCTTTATGCCAAATGGGTTCAAGTGAAAGCTCTCTAACACAATACAGACTTGTATGTGTAGAGCGATAGATCTGGTCATATCTGTTTGGTGTTGCGAACTTATTGCGCTGAAAATCGGTGGACATTAATCTCTATGTTTGCTTGTTTTCCCCCCACTTGCATTCTGTTAATTTCGAGCACTATGAGTTCATGGAATCCAAAGATCATGTGATGCTTTTTTCTTCTTGCAGGATTGGGGCGTTCATTCTGTCTTGGCTCGTAGGTACCTTTCTCATGGTATCCGTGATTCCGCCAATACTAAAAGGTCCAAGGGACTTTGAAGTTGCGACCTCTTTGATAACTTACGTGCTGCTTTGGGTTTCTTCTGCGTATCTTATTTGAAGTAGAGTTCATAATTTTCACCTCAGTTTTGTCCGATCATGCTGATTAATTCATAATTACTTTGTCAGATTTAGAATGCACAACCATGAACTTTATGTGTCAGCCTTTGGTTTTGTATATTGATTCTTCGTTGTTCAATGGGTTTCTGGAATTTCATTATCTAGAATCATTGAGCTGTTATTCTATTTATTGCTGCTATCTCACAATGAGAACAAACCTAGTTGATCCTGTGACGAGATGTATAGTCTTTTTTCCGTCACACCGACAGTGAATGTTTCCTGATAATGTGGAGCAAAGATATGTTTATATTTTCTTTTCCGTAACAAGACAATGTGATAAATAGTATCCTTCAGATGAATATTGAACAATCCAACAGAAACATGATTAGCACTTAAATCTCTTCCGACAAATATGCTTTGTACCTGTCTAGGACAATATGCTTTGTAATGCAACCAATCCTCCTAGGGGCAATGAGATTGCACAAGTCTGTTCGGCTTCTATGTTCCATTGTATGCATTCACATACAAGTGACATCCCATTCACGGATTCACCAAGTGCTTTCCATCGACTGAATCAGAGCGAAAAATAAGATTTGGGTTAAACAGTTGCGTCCCTACATACATATTCGGCTATATCATCAACAAACATACAAAATGTGCCGAGGGGCCCTTCGGCCGATTCAGTTGCAAGACTATTTCGTGTATCTTAAAAGAGTTCTCCACAGGTACATAATACAAGGGATATTACAACAGAATATGCACACTGAGCTTAAGTACATCACTGACTGTACATGCCACGGAAACGACGATAAACTATCCCACTTAGGCAGTATTGAATAAGCAAAATCTGCTGTTAATCAATACAAGCGCTACCCACACTCTGTCAGTTTTCGATATTTCTCCTTTAAATGGCGCTCCAATCCCGCTCAGCATCTGTGCACTCCGATAACCATAAATCCATGAGATCCGTGATTTGTTGCCTGACTTTGTTAACTGCATCAGGAGAGCTGCAGTCCTTGTCATTACCTGCCTAGGACATTGATCCATCATTAATATCACACAAACGCAAAACCTGATATCCTCACGTCATATAAAACATGTCGAACATTTCTATTCTCGCCCTCCTTCTTATGAAGGAATTGCTCGTGGGAACAGGCACGAGGTCTCGGACGCTGGAAGCTCAAAACAAAGCTTTCATGATGATCTGATAACCAATATTAACAACGCCTATGATTTCGAGGCACAATTACACTAGAAAACTTGAACATACCTTCTGGGTTCAAAGGCGATTGAGGGCAGCCGCGCAAGTCGGTCCTGTGTCCACAATTATGGCAAGACATGAGATAGGAAGGCACTGACAAATTAGCAATACAGAATATCAGAGGATATCACAACAAGAAAAGGAAAAGACAAATCATTGGTTGCACCCAAGGAATTTAAGCTTGGAAGAGCCCGGTAGTTGACAATTCACCAAAATAACATGATCTCCAAAGAGATACAATTCGAGAAAAGGAAAGTAGACCTTTACTAGTGCCCGAATCGGTGTAACAGAACAAACACATGATGGTTATAAATGTATGCATCATGATCTCGCACCCCGCGTAAGAAATCTTCAAGTTAACTGATTACAAGCAATTGATACTCACTTTCTGATGATGAAGCCTGTTTAGATGCATGCCGCCAAGGGTCTTGTGAACCATTTGTGAATACTATTTTTGAACCTTCCAAAACAAAAGAATAAGCATAAAAAGACATTATCAGCATGCATGAGATCAAAATGGAACACAATTTTTGAACAACAGTTGTCCATCATCATCTCCTTAAAGGTTGCTAAAAATTTCAGTATTCAGCTCTGAGTATTTGTATCTCAAACGAACCAGCAATTTTTGTGCCCCCATAGTAGAGGTTTGTTGCATCCACTTCAGAATAAACACCATCTCCAAAGACATTCCGGCAGAGATCCAAATGGTACCTGATCATAATCCAAGGGGGAAAAATGTTTATTAAGCCTACAGTACAAAGAAAAAGAAAAGAAAATGTAACAGAAACTGAAACATGCCTTGAGTCAACTTTGGAAGAGCGAACACTATCATTAGCAGGAGCCACTTGAAAGTAGGCAACTTCGGTACAAACTTGGAACCACCACAATCTATCAGAACTATTCTCGCCAGGGGAAGTCTTCTTCAAGTGTTTTTGACTATATGTCTCAACACCAATGCCAGAACCTTTTATATAAGAGGCATAAGCATCCTGCAAAATAACGTTCCATCTCACCCTGGTATTCATACTAGGACATACTGGATCAATTTAAATATGCAATCAAGTAATGCGGCCCGGTTTGAGAATAAATAGTAAGAGAAGAGGAACTTCCTTAAAGTTGGCATCCACTGTGTGGATATATACTAATGATTAGCAAGCTTAAAAATCGAAATACTAGTAAAGGAATGGTGTGCAAAATGCCAATGTATAGGCTCTATCGTAAATGAACAAGAAAAATTGTAAAGTTCGTTCCATCAAATGAGAGCATACCACCAGATCTCCACCATCTTTCTTTGCCTGAACAAGAGGGGAGCACAATGCTTCTGGATTCCAATATTGGAACTGCCAAATAAATGAAATAAATGAATCCAAAGCAGTCACTAATAGGAGGAATGGCTATAGGTAAATCCAAAGCAAAGGGAAGAGTGCTTTACCGCCATCACGGCGGCATCCACCAGAAAATACAAGAAGTCACCATCAATGGACAGCTGCATAATACAGGAAGTTACCATCAATTTTTGGATGCACACTTTTTAAACTTTTTGGGAGTACAAACCCAACAGTCAGAATATGATTTTTGGCAAAATCTTATCAATGATAATACGGAAGTATGATACCTCAGCTGCACCAAATGCTGACTTAACGGCATTCTGGTTTGTCACAAGTCTTTGTTCGACTTAGTAACTTCTTGTAGTGCAGCTTTACATTCTGCACCAGCTGACTCACCGACCTGCATCAAGAACATCAAGGGGTAAAATCATGATCAAACTGATCACACAAATTTCAGTCCAGAGGATTTGAAGGGATGAATGAAAAGCACAAACAATAGCATAAAATTTTGAACATGGTAGTTGCTCGAGGATCTTCACCTGTTGATCAAATTCCGGAAAGTCATAAATGACATTAACTGACAGCTGAACTTGTCAGGCTCCCACATGTCAAATGAGGAAACTTCAAGCGCACCATGCACTGAGAGCTCCAGCGTAGGAGACACCAAACACAAACCATGGGTTTCGGCACTAGCCTTATTCGGCTTCAGATTTAAAGAAATCTGCAAAATAAAGGTTAAGTGGAGAAACATGACTACTTGAGGTACCAATTACGAATCCAAAATAGCTTGTATCTCGAATTCTATAGAATAAGAAAACTTTATACGCATCTATCGAAGTTACTGTGATAAAGAATCTGGAACAACTACATACACCAAACTTGCCTGATGAAATTGTCGGAAAGCAGCCAAATCAAAAAGTGCTTGCTTTGATGAAAGAAATCTAAGGTTTTCAGTGGCCAAACTCTTGAAAGGCGAGCTCTTCCCATAGTAGCGGTGCTCAAGTGAGACAACAGAAGCACCAAATTTCTTTGCTAATGCCTGTATCAAAATGAAAAATTACACAACTCATATCTCAGCTACTAAGGTTTATGCATGCTGAAGATACGATTACGAACAATAATAGATTTCATCCAAGAAAGATGAACAAGTACGGCATTAAGCAACATCAAGGGCGAAGTGGATAACTCATGCCAACATAGTCCTTCTGTATCCCATTGCACAAAGATTCGCCACAAATCTTCAAGAAAATTGGCCCATCAGGAGCTTGAAAGCAGTCGAGAAACTCATAGTACCTTTGATTAGAGGTACAGTGATCCTACAACCCAATAAGATTGAAGAAAAAGCTAATCACAAAGATAGCATTGCAGTTCACCACCTTGAATAACAAGTCCTAATAAACAAAACTCCTCATTTTTGATCTACTTCACGTCAATTTATTTGATCAATAAAGCGAAATGAAATGATATCTTGAAGTACTCGGAATGGCAAGTATAAAACTACACTAATAAAAGTTGGGTTATATATAACATGACACGATGAAATTAGTATGCCATAACCATTATGTCATATATCCTGTTGATAGGAAAACAGTCAAAACAATTATACCTTCGGCTCATGCAAATGGCAATAGAAGATTTTTCTCTCCTTACACTATAAAACACTCATTTTAAAAAGTCCATAGCCGACAATGAATTTTTGCAAATTAATTGTCGTTTGCGATTACTCTCAATCTAAAAAGTTCACCGATGTCGGAAAACAATCCAAATCAACCTGTTTTCAAAACATACTATACAAATATATAACTTAAACTATCATTCCCAAAGATTTAACTAGAAGAGAAATGGTTTGATCATCCTCCACCGATAAACTATCACCTTTTTCATTGTTTCCTCCCAATCAACGATCGACATCTAATAATAAACACTAGAACACACTATACATTACTTATATCGATACTATCCTGATACATATGTCCAAGTATTCCAAACTTCACACAAAAACCACAACACCACAAACTCAAGTCACAATATCCTGCCTCACCAATCGAGCAACAACACCAATACGATGAAATCAAGCCCAAACCTAGAGGATGAAGAACCTCAACCTGAGGAGAGAAGTGATCGAGGGTTTGGTTAATCCACTTTTCATCAGTAGTCAAGAATCCGCCTCGCCGGAGTTCTGGAGAAGATGCGATGTCAGGAATCCGTCGCCGACGCTGGCGATTGCTGCGACGACGACGGCGGCGGCGGTGGCGACGATGAAGATGGAGGTGGTTGGTGATGGCGTTGGGATTCCACGCGCCAACATATTTGCTGTGAAATCACGCGATTGATGTTTTGATTAAAAAGGAAGAAAATTTGATTTTGAGGTGCGGAGAGAGTGAGAGAGGAGGAGGGGAGAGGTTGAAGAGTTCACTGTTGAGGATTTTGGTTTCGTGTTTAGAGGTTTTTTTTATATATATGAAAAACAAATCCTACATATATGATAGACATAACTATGTCTTTATAAATTGATGAAAATGAAAAAAAAATAGTTTCTAACTCGATTTCGTAAAAGTAGAAGCTATACAAATATGTTATTTGTATTTCTAAATTGAGATCATTTATAAAATCGAAGATTATAACTTACTAAGCATGTTAATCTTATTTTCATTATACTATTCGTCGTCATGTCGGAAAGAAAATTTTAAGGTGACAATTCAAACTTGTTTTCATGTACTATCTCATTTCTTCAAATCTAAGTCTGTTCTATCATCTCTCTGAAAATATATCTTCATTTAGCATCAACGATCCTCATTCCTGTTTAGAATTGTAATTATAGTTTGAGACTCTAAATCAAGGTTATTAGTAAGTCTTTGGCTTCGAAGTTTCCAATCTTTACACCAAGGAAATGAGGTCGTTTATTAACATTAATATGGCTAGTTGAAAAAATCGGCCCTCAACTTATTAGGACTTTTTTTAGAAAAAAAAGTTATTAATCGTATATGACTATAAAATTATTGTATAAAAAATTCATTATGATTAAATATTTAATCAATTAAGGTATGCATCATTCACAAAAATTCAATAATAACATTCGTTTTTATCGTGTCAGAATATAAAAAGAGAATTATGATTGCATTTTCAATTTATATAACAGAGAACCTAATTTCTAGTCCAAGTCTTACTGTGTGAAGAAAACGTTTATCCTTGAACACGACACAACTACAAGCAAGAATATGAACTGACAGAACATTTCAACCCATTCAACTCTTTACCATGGTCCAAAATCATCTCTTCCTTGCCAACCAATACAAGTACAAGTACAAATCAACACCACATAATAATTTAGCCTATAAAATGAAGCAAAAGGGGGAAAACAGCACAGGCATATACAAGCTGTACAATTATGCCTACAGCAAGAAACAGCAGCCAAGACAGGGTTTTAGACCAGAACGTGTGCGGGTTCTCATCAGCAGTTGAGCCTCGTTCCAAATATCCGATATCGCCTACTTGTCCACGGATTACTTTTATCGACATAGTATGACTTAATGCAAAGCTCTATCCATGGTGGACTTCTAGGGGCGTCCTCCGATTCATCCCCATTATCATTTTCTTGAATCCCAAGCAACATATTTCGTTTCCGTCTCATTTCATGTATCAGGGGATAGCCATTGAAAAACATTTCCTGGTATTAAATTTCATGGCCAGATCAGACATGTATCAGATGATACCAAAATAACTAGGAAAAACTCGTTCAGTTGAAGTACAAGAAAAGTCCATACCCCATCTTCTGAATAGACATAAGCATGAAGTCTACCCGTTGGGTCTTCCAGCGTCAGGCGAAGCCTGTAAATACCGCTTGGAGAGAGGAAGTCCTCGACATTCCACGGAAATGCGCCCACAACCCGAGCTACACATTTGAATTTAGCGGTCACCTACAGAAAATAAATAGTTACAAAAAGTAAACCAAGGTTTCACAAGTACAGAATCCAGCAAAAATGTGCATATGTAAGTTAAAGAAAGATGTGGAGATTTTGAAGTACCTTGGAATAGGCAATGATATCAAACAATGTCACAAACGGCACGTCGGTCTTTTCAGTATCTGGAAAAAAATTATAATCCCAAAAGACATTTAATTCTACAGAAGACAAAGCACAAATTACAGAAGACGGAAGACAAGAGACCAAAATGAAATAGTACCAGTAATTGGAGAAGGCCAAGGAAAACTGGAGGATGGCATACGATCGAACTTGGATGATAATCTCTCTTCATAATCACTGATTAAAATACCAAGTGGGAATTCAGAAACTACGGTAAAGAAAAACCTATTCATCATGAGTATACATAATATAACTCGACATACAGGACATGAACGATGAAAGATGAAAGATAATGACCTCTGAAGCTTTTGTACATGAGGGTCTTGATTTGGGACGAGATGAATTCTGGTGGAGGGTTTGCAGAAACCATACCACCGCCCCTTGCGAATTTGGAAGGTCAAGTTAATGAATTTAACCCAGCTACCTGTGCACGTTGAGAGATCTACATATTCTGGATCTACACGAACTGGTAAGATAGTGCCAACTGTAGGAAATGTACATAAGACGTCCCTTGGCAAAGGCACATCTTCCAGTTGTAAAGGGGCCAGAGCTTCCTTTTCATTCACTAACCTGCTGTAAAGAAACAGCAGGATCACTTCCCTTACCGTTGCAATGCAGAAGTCATTTTCACTCTTTCATATTAATCTAGAGTCTGAAAGAAACCATATCTTCAATTATGAACTTGTAATGAGAGTTCATCAACAACTCTATAATTCCCAAGGATAATACAGGGCATAGATGTACAAATGAATCAAGTACTCACTTAGTCTCAATTGGAAGCAAAGGAGCATCAGTTCCATCCCATACAAACAGCAACCTCTCATCTTTATCAACTTCACACACGTGAATAATCTTTCAGAAGTAATATATTGAGAAAGCAAATTAATCCATTGTCATCATAAAATTACATCATATAGAGAAATTAAAATAATCTAGACAGGAGAAGAATGCAGTTTTTGTGTAGGAATGCGATAGCAGTCATACATACACAATGAACAGGAGCTTGATTATAGAACTACCTTGCAAACCAGATCAGGACAATCTGTGAGCTTGATCCCCTTCAATTGAACGGATTGTCGTGATGCTAGAAGAGAAAAATTAGAAATGATTAGCATGTTACGAGGGCCACTTGTTAAAATTGTGACCAGTCTCCCACTTGCAATTTTCAAAAAGCGGGGAAAATCACTATGGACAAATCTAAAATGTCTTTGTCAGCAAAATAATAAGACACCTTCTGAAATGTCAAAATCTCAAACAAAGCTGTCTAGAAGTCCATAAATGAAGCAAAAAGAATCACAAGTCTCAACAAATCTACAATTTAATATCAGGCAACCGGTGGGAGGATGGAAATTTCATGCTAACTTTGGCACCTTATTTTTCAAAATCAGAAGGAGAAGATGATGATACAAAGTTGCACTGCAAAGATTTCATTGTTGTTTCACACGAAAAATTACAAAAGAAAAGAAGAAACATGAAACTGTTCATGCAAAATCTTAATAAAACTCTGTTTTCCAATATAATACCTAAAGTGTAATCTACAGTATGCACTAGTTACAAGACCGACCTGGATCAAGTGGAAAGTCATCCAGCCATTTCCTGAGATCGGAAATAAGAGACTTGTCCAGCCCTTTCACTCGAAACTTTGAATAAAAATGGTACGGAGTGAAGTTTTTGCCATATCTCCCCTCAAAGAGGCCAAACGAAGAGTATTTTTTGTTGAATTGAGCAAATATCTCTTTGCTGTGAACTTTAATCTGCATGATAATAATCTTATCAGATTCAGAGGTATAAAGGCACCCCAAAACTAATCAACCATGTAATAATCATTTCATGAAGTTAAAAAACGTACCGGAGCAACAACAAAATTAGGACCTCCAAAAAACCTCACACACCCCAGATGTTGTAGAGCAACAATTGCTATCAAGAAAGCAACATGATAGTAGTCAGACAATATTATAAGGAATGTTAATTACCTCGACATTGGAGACAATAACAATATCTCCATGAGTGCTGACTCTCGGAAGCAATTCCAATGAACGAGCAAAGAAGAGAACCGAGAGTCCACGAGTATTATGGGATCTATCCACAATCCTCACCGAGCAAAAATAATCTGTGCATCAAGAGTCTGTTGGAACAAACTTTCAAAAAGAAATCACAAGCACACATTTCATATTGATCCCTAGCTATCAACACTTATGGTTCGTCGAACCGGCCAAACCGGAAAAATAATCGTGGTGTGGTCAATGGTCAGTTTGACTTCCGGTTAGTTATGGCCTATATAAGCAGTGATTTCAAATCCAGAGGTTGCAGCAATTTAGAATTAGCAAATATTGTCCTATTTTACTTTAAAAAACACAAATAGATGAGCGAACCGGAAGAAAACTGACCGAATTGTTCTTATAATTAGGTGAATCGGTCAAATTATTTACGAACCGGTCCTGAATCGGCCCTGAACCGACCGGTTCGTGAAACCATCAACACGGCCACTAAACATAGCAGAGATATACTAGCCATTCTCACACCATGATTTCATCAATCATACTCATCCATTTCCAAGCAATAACATACACAATCCTAATTTGACTCTCCAACTAAAACTCCCTCAAGTAGACTAATTACATGGTAGCAAAATATAAAAAGCAGCAAGAGCACTATCATGCTCCTTATCTCCACCTACACAAACATGTACTAACAACCTAATACTGCACATTGTCACAAAAATGTAATTATCTGAGACGCACCCTCATCCCCAGTGTCAATGTCCAACACAACCACACAAACCACGTCCCCGAAAATACATCGAAACCGCAAACAAAACCAGCCGGCTCAGATTAAGAACACCTTAGCTCGAGTAATTATCATCACACTACTACCCAAAACCCCCCAATATCTCACAACCTCGACGGAGGGGGGGCCGTGAGTTCGGCCTTTTTCTCCTCATCGCCAGCACAACCAAAACCAACAACATCACATCCCTTAATGGAAACAACAGCGAGAGTGAGATCGAGTCAGTTGAGTGAGAGGAAATCGTTGTTATACCGCTGCCTTTGCTTCGTTTTGGGACGCTGAACTCGAGCGCTACGCCAACGAGGTTCACTCGCCGGTGAACGGAGGAGAACGCGTCGAGGATCGAGACGTACTGGATTTCGTATCCGCCGCCCATCGGCGTCGATGGCGTTTCGAATTGGGGATTTTGGAGGGAGATAGATTAGGGAATTAGGGTTTGGTTGAGTGGTATTTATATGTGAGGTTTAGGTTGAGGTATGTGCCATTATCTTTTAACGAAGGTTTTACACAGTACGTTTGACCCACAAAATCCAAACCAATCATTTAAATCCATATCAGCCGACAGGTTCATCCCACATGGTTCTGTCATTATGTTATGGACAAGATTTGTGAGAATACATGATAATCTTATCAATGCTTTCGTGATGAACGTTAGATTTGTCACTATTGGGATAATACCAATGACAATGCCTATAAACCCAGGCACTGTTGACCCTTGTTCCATTGATCTTCAGCGACCACGACACACCTGCATCACCGTAATATCTCGCAAATAGCCCCGGGTCCATTAATCGTCCCATCCTTCTAGTGACAAGGTAACGCACTTGAATTCCAAGACAGAATGCTGAATTGGCTGCTTCGAACATCACTATCGGCACCTTAATGGTGCAAGAACCGTATGGAACCGAGGCTAAATGATCAAGCCATACTGTTCTCATCGTGGAAACGAGCAAAGAAACTGCAACTGATGTCATGGTTAAGACCCACAATAACATGAGATATAATCTGTCATTATTGAGATATTGCAGAGAAAAAGAAAGAGCACTTCTTCATTGAAGAACAGTAGCACATTGGGCAAAAATGCCATAATAAAATTTTACAAGTGATCAACTGCAACACAGAGCACAATGAATGGGGCTAAAACTCTAATGCCCTCCAATATAAATATGACTCAAATGTTCCTAGACGAAAACGAATCATATCATAAAAAAATTAGTTCCTTACCTGGGAGCCACGAGATAAGCGAGCTCATATCACTATCACTTATTGAAAAAGCACGCCGCAGTGGCTGACATGGGGGCACAGGGAAATGCTCCATCAGAGCGAGTGGGTCGAATCACGGCTGCTGCTGAGCGTCTATGTAGCCAGCGTCGACCAGCACCTTCTCTCTCTTAGCCAGTTCAATGTCCTGATCAACCATCATCTTCACCAGCTGCTCGAACCCAACCTTGGGCTTCCATCCGAGCACCTTCTTCGCCTTGGTTGCATCTCCCTTCAGGTTATCGACCTCAGCGGGCCTGAAGTACCTCTTGTCGATGACCACATGGTCCCTCCAGTTCAGCCCCACGTAGCCGAATGCCACCTCGAGGAACTCCTCCACAGTGTGCGAATCCTCTGTTGCAATTACATAATCGTCTGGCTTGTCCTGCTGCAGCATCATCCACATTGCCTCGACGTAGTCACCTGCAAACCCCCAATCCCTGGAGGCTTGCAGGTTCCCCAAGAATAGCTTGGTCTGCAGCCCAATCTTGATCCTGCCCAACGCCCTTGTGATCTTTCGGGTTACAAAGTTCTCTCCCCTTCGCGGGGACTCATGGTTGAACAGAATGCCGTTGCATGCAAATAAACCTGCAGAGTTCAAATTTTTTGGGACAATGAACAAATTTAACAATTCATTTCAGGCTTCACCTGTAGCTGAAAATGGATCTAGATAAACGACACACATCTGACTAATATTTGTCACAGGATGTTGTAGATACGGGGGCAACCAAACTAGATTTAACACAGAGAATGGCTTTCTGTCAGTGATTCACTAAGATGGATTATACATGGAGTTTGAACTTGGAAACTGATCCGACATGCAATCACGACCACATTGATCAGAAAAATATGAGATATAACACTATGAGATCAGGGAGTAAAACACTAGACCGACATAATGGCATCTAAACAACGTGTTCTCTCCGGGAGAAGATCATAGATGCATTTTGGGTCCAAAAAATCCATAGATCAGACAACCATCCCATAATTTCAACATTTGTAATGAATATTCTCATCAAACTTTCACTTCAATAGTTTTATAAGCATTGACTATCCGAATCAATTAATACAATTACGCACATATCTTGTACCCACATTAGCCCTTATGCATATGGTACCACCACAATCATCGCGTAAAACCAAAATTATTACCACCAAGAGCACAATTATTCAGAAATAACTTCTAAGCTCATTGAATCAAAATACTCATCATGACAGTCACTGTATCCCTCAAGAGAAACACTTGAACAGTAATTTGAAAATCCTCTCATAGGTACATTATTCCAAAGACTCCATCATATTTGGAGATAGCTGCTCAATTCAATGAATGAAAGGAATAGTTTTCAAATTGCCGTACATAAAAGGCAATCGCCAGCATTCCTCATCACTGAATCACTCAATGAGATTGAATCTAATCCATCATACTCCAAAACAACATCAGACATTTGCAGATCAAACCAAACCCGATCACACCATTCACTATTGTCAAAACCACCGTCCAACACAAAAAGGGTGAATCAAATCCATCAAACCCAAACAAAAAAAAAACACACACATTTGTAGATCAAACCAAACCACAACATTATCATTGTCAAAACCACCGACATTGAGATCACACATTAATCTTAAATCCAATGCCACAAATCACAAACACATTTACAGATCTAATCAAACCAAATTCATCATCAAATCATTCACCACCGACATTGACCAGATCAGACTCTCAACTCACCATACGCCTCCCGATAATTCACCGTATACCAATGCGCAGCACACTTGGCGACCGCATACGGCGACCTTGGATGAAACGGCGAGTCCTCCCGCTGCGGCGGCCTAGTGGCCCCGAACATCTCCGACGACCCAGCCTGATAATACCTAACCTCCCGTCCCCTCCCCTCAACATGAGCCCTAACTGCCTCCAACAACCTCAACGCCCCAGTCGCCACCACATCCGCGGTATAATCCGGGATCTCGAATGAAACGGCGACGTGGCTCTGGGCGGCTAGATTATACACCTCGTCGGGTTCGATCGTGTCGATCCAGCGACGGAGCGAGGAGGCGTCGGAGAGGTCGGCGTAGTGGAGTTTTAGGGCCCTGCGGTGGGCGTTGTGGGGGTCGATGTAGATGTGGTCGATGCGGTGCGTGTTGAAGTTGGAGGATCGGCGGATCAGGCCGTGGACGGCGTAGTTCTTTGAGAGGAGGAATTCGGTTAGGTATGAGCCGTCTTGGCCTGTGATTCCGGTGATGAGGGCCGTTTTGGTCGTAGGGGGTTGGAGTGGGCGGTCGATGACGGCGGGTGCGATGCCGTTGGGGGAGGTGGAGGAGTGGTCGTCGGCATCGGCGTTGTTTTGTGTCGCCATTTTTGGGTTTTCCGGGGCGGGCGGGGGGAGGAGAAAGGGGAATCTTACAATTAAGTCAAGCGAAGTTTCTGTCCTAGTGGTGAGTCAGGTTCATTTATATATCTTAAAAATTTTATTATATTTAATTTTAATTCAGAATATTATGTTTATATTAAATTTATATCTATTTTAATATATTTTATGTATACGTTACATCTAATATCAAATTTTAGATAATATTTTTCCTCCTTATTTCTGTAATAAAGAGACGAGAAAAGACACATAGAAAAATAGTTACCGTGAACTATTATAGCTAAATAGCGTGTCAGTTCCTTTCTCAGGAGATTACACGAGAGATGAAGATGAGAAAAGAAAATAAAAATGACCACTTGAATTCTTTGTTCTACGCAATCAATATATTAGTCAAACAAAACGGATTAAAAACATAGATCATCTATTCCAGCATATTAAAAAAAACACATCACTCAGACGCCACAGATTCACCAAGTAAGTATCGAACCAAACAACACTACTGTATCAAACATATTTCTCCCTCTCAATCATTTATACATTCATGCATATTTCATCTCGTGAATATTTCAAATATGTTATTGGGAGCATATTAAACTCATAATGTCTCATTTATTATTGTCATATTATTTCTGATAGGATAGTCAATACCTCTATATCAAATAAAATGAGACAACGATTCACTCAAGATCCTATCACACTTACTATCATATGAATCATACATAAACGACAAACATAAATACACTTAATCTTATAATTGTATCATTGACGAGACTTATTCAATTTCATAAGTAACATCTCTTCAACTTTAACAAAAAAGGATATCCGTGAAAAGGGATCAGTCAAATAAGAGTCACGGTCTTCTGCAGTGAGATACACTCATACCAAAATGATCTTACAGGATTGATGAAAGAATGTCATCATTAAGTTACTATATAACACAAATAACAGGTATAACGCTTTTTATATCACAAAATTATCTCATCAATTTATGGATTTGCACTCATTTTACACATTCACTCTCATTATACAAACAAACAAAACATAACACACATATTGCAACAATACTACTCAGCACTTAATATTTAGCACACTCAGTAGTTATAGTCAATATTTTACGCCAGCCACATGTAGTGACTACGTTCAAAGATTTCAATGCATATTATTATGCTCACGATATAATAATATGTATCGCCACACACAATAAATATAAACGTTATCTTTTAGCATAGTTTTTCACATGCACATGCTCAGCATTGTCCTTAAGGGACAACGAGCAGCATCTCGAAATCTTATTATATAATAGGATATGCGTATTAAGACACATCTTTGTGAATCATTATTCACGTTATGGAATTAAGTATATTTGTTCGTATTTCTTGAAAAACCGTCATAGTAATATTATGTGCTGATGTCAAGAATTGAGAAAAGTTTTTAATATTTATTTTGACAGTCAATGATGAAGATTTTATGTATTTTTACCATCATTATACATATTTGTGAATATTTAGAGTTGTTTTAGGATAAAAAATGGTTCATTTTTTGATTCTGTCTAATACGTTTCTTTGATACGTTTAAATCTATAACTTCTCGTATACAATTCCAAAAATTATTTAATAAAATTTTAAATAAACTAGCCTCAATAATATTTCCATTGAATTAGAGTTTTTCTCATGAACTCTTTTCAATAATAACATTTTATTCATTCAAGTTTATATTTTATGTTAGATGAGACAGTTTGACCTTGTTTTATTAATCAATTCATAAATTCTTCCATATAATTTCAAATCTATATTTTTAAACAGTTATGAAAACTAGATTTCAAGAGTTTTACATTGATATAAGACTTAACTCTTTCTGTGTAATTTCAAATCAAGTCAGAAAGTGATCTGTATAACCAATTTTTATAGATTACTAAATCCGCACGTTTGATGTATCACTTGCTTTTATTAATGACGATGAATCCTCGTCGTCTTATACCTCTATCTTCTCCACTTCTCCTCAAACTCTCCTTCTTCTTTCATGTTGCATGACAATAAGTGTTTTTTATGCTTGTAAAAAGTTTTTCAAGGAGAAGAGACTTTGTATTCGAAAAAAATTAAATTAATTAAAATAGTTTTAGTGTATAATTAATAGATAGTCAGTAATTAATGGATATTTAGTTAATAATTGATGGATAATTAATTTAATTTAGGTGGAGAAAAAATTGATATTAAAAAATATTAGGTTTAGGTCATTTTTGTATATATATGATATTTTCATATTAAGATTGTATTTTTGTGTGTTTGCATATTAGGAATATATTTCATTCATATTTTTTATTTTTTCTTATTATATCATCAAAAAATTATTTTAACCCCTTACAATAAATTATAACATATGAATATTTTCTATTCATGATAATTATGGTGAAAATAAATTTTATGGATTTTTTCGGATCCTTATTATATTTTTGTCATGATTTTTTACAAACAAAATTTATAACCTCATTGTATGAATTACGACCTTTAATAATATACTGTTTTTTTATTATTTTAAAAAAATTATCTTAAATTTTTTGTATTTTTACAATACTATAAGATTGAACCTTTTTATATAATCGAAGAGTTTTTCACCCGGCTATTGAAAATATTATCGTTAATGGTTTAAAGTAATCTTCATTCCTCGACTACTTATGAAGTGTTTTGTGAATAGTTTTAATAGATCTGGGAACAAATCAATACATGCTCGAGGAAGAAAAGTTGAATCATGTCCGAACTACATATTTAAGAGTTGTAGGAAAAAATTTGCATAAGATCAACTTATTGACCTCATAAATATTCATGATAGACTTGTAATTTTGTATGTGTGAATTCTGATTAATGGTTCCATCATAGTATCAAGTTGTGGTATTTTGAATCGTTTTGGGGATTTTTCTAGAAGTATCCTTCTAGAAAAAAGAGAGATTTTTTTTTTTTCGTTTTGTCCATGTTGTCCATCTTCCTCTCTATCTATTGTTCGATTATATTTTTCATATCTTTATCATTTTGCATGATTGATCGTCGATCTTTCGAAATGACTTCTTCTTCTTCATCTAGTTTGAACCGGCTTATCGGGTCGATCATGAAAGCCCTTTGATTTCTCCTAGGGTTGAGTGTGAACTCCAAGTGTGGATCGCATGGTCCATCATTGCCAGCTCCAATCTCAACTACTCCTTCCGTGTTTAATCCGAGTGGTGAATTTAAAGTAGCACAGTTAATGGTACTACCTTTTTTCTTGTATCATTCATCGACTTCTACATCTCTTTCCTAAACCTTTCAAATAAAGACAAGATCCCAGGAGGATTCTGTTCTTATTCATTGTTATCGATTTCAAACTTGTGGGTCACTTGGAGTCGTGCTCCGACTTTTCGACAAGGGAGGTTCTTGATGTTCCGAACTTTGGGGTCAGTTTTCCTCACTGTCGTTGTTAGTCCGACTTTGCGTCTTTCGTGTCATTGAATGAGAAATCCCTACTTGATGCACCAAATTGTTTGTACTAAACACACTTATAACATTGTATGATTATGAACCGTAGATCCCGATGATGATGATTGGATCGTATGTCAATAACCACGATCAAAATAAGAAAACAATAACCTTATATTGGATATTGTGTATGCATTTATCAGATGGGGGTCTATGTCTTGTATCTCCCCTTTTTTTATAAGTTTTTTACATATCATAAAGATAACCTTATCTTCTAACGATTTTTTTTAGAAAGATATGTAGGCTAATATTCTACTTAAATGATTAAGATATCTCTATCTTAACTTAAAGATCTACTTATTCATCAATCAATCATCTATAAATAATAAGATGTTATTTTCGTGACTATCACATTAAAATCGAAACCGAACTAATTATTAATCGATTTAAATTAAAATTAAAACCGGTTACATAAACACCACTATTTAAATGTCACCTACTACCTTGCCAACATCGTGTTGCTCGACGCGATCCCCGCATGTTTGGCAGCTGTCCGACTATGGATCGTCGAGTGTTGGACACCTGACCATCGGCGGACGACTGCTAAACGTCGAGCGCTTAATGTCAACATCTGATCGTCAATGCTGACTGTGGACCATTCATCGCTGCCCAGCATTCAATCGCCACTCGACCGTCAGTCGCCTACCGATCGATCACCACCTGCCAACCGTCGACGCTGACATCGTTCTTCACCCGCTGGTCGCTATTGTTGATCGTTGATCGACGCCTTTGCCCCAGCCATCGACCCACCCTCGACCTTATACGTCATGCGATTGTTTCATAAATAGATTATAAACTTATGTTGAATTTTTTTTCATAATCCAGTTTTGCTCTAATATTTTTTGTGAAAGATGAGATAATTAATAGGAGTAATGAAAGAATATATATATTATGAATTTGAATTTGTATTATAGCGTTAAAATTTTTGTCATGATTTTGTTTTTTAAAGAACGATATCATGATATGACATCCCATGATATGTATTAATGAGTTCAATGGTTTTTATATCCCTTATATATTTAATGATCATCAATAATTATAAAAAAAAAATAAAAACTTTACATATTATCTCTTTCGTAGTTCATCGACATTATTAAATCCTTTATATATAAGATAAAAAAACATTTGTATAAATATTTTTATCGTTAGTATTAATTATCGCGAAAAATAATGATTGAAATTTTTTTACAACAAAAGCCAAGAACTTTTGCCAAAAAGAAATAAAAACAAAATTTTTTGTATCACTCACTAGCTGATGTGATTCATGAAGTGATTCGAATAATTTGATAAATGTCATCATTTCAGCAAAAAAGAAAAAACTAAGAAAAATTATAGATTAAAAAGAATAGATTTTAAGGATCTAATGCGATATTTGAGAATATCGTGATAATGTATATTTGTATTGTTTATCCAAATAAGATTTCGCGAAAATATTTTATAATATTATCAAACCTAAATGAAATTTCTAAATAATTTAGAAGTTAATTTAATAGTCTTCTTTTTACATCGATTTTATAATATTTTACAATGATTGACCTTGAATAAAAAAATAAATTTTCACATCATAGTACTTGAAACTTCATTAAAAAGTGAAAAAAAAACTCTTTCAATTTTTTTTGAGTGTTTATTGTCTATTGATTTCGTTTTATCAAGTTAGTTCATTATCTTGACCATTGTTCAAATGGAAATATGATCATTCGTTTTGGGATAAAAGTTAATTCTATTTCTTTTACGTGATAACTTTTTACAACAATGGATTGCATATATTTCAAGAATCAATTAAATATTCTCAATAAAATTCAAATAATTTTACAAACATCCAACACGGTATATACAGTAAATAAAAAATTAATAATATTAAAATAAGTATTTCTAATAAATAACCAATAACCAATTTATAAATAATTAATCCATTTATAAAATTATGATATTTTTCGTACATCGCGCATCACATATTAATTAATAATCAATCTCTTTACTAGTTATCATAGTTTATCTCATTCGCATTCCAAAACGAGACCTTGTTTTTTCAAAATGATTTGATGTAAGTTGTGAGTGTTTCATTTAATAGCCAATCAATTGATAAATGGATCATAATTCAAATATTGCATATGTTTGAAATTTTTCCATTTTTTTGATCTAAAAAAGTTCTTCCATTTAATACATTCAAGAATATATTTTTTAAATGAATAGAAGAATAAAAAAACTCTTTTGACCCGATCGCAAATCTTTTGAATAGGTCATACTATCATATGAGCACTCTATCAATCTTAATCGAAATAATCCAAGATAACAAGATATATGCGTACATCCACCCAATCAAAACTTATCTTGCACATCCAAAAATTTCCCATTAAATACTCCCTCTCTCAACCTCGCAGACGAAGCGACGCGTCGAAGCCTCTTCCAGGGTTTTCTCTCGATCATCGTCAAAACCGGCGCCGCCGTGCTTGTTCTTCATCATCATCGCCATAGTCGTCGTGTTAGGGTTATTCTTTGATTTTCGATCTATGAAATCGCTTTTCAATCGTCTCTCATCTACAAAATTATCAAATAATTGGATCTGTGTAGTGTGAAATCGATTGATTTTGGGGGTGAATTGCAATTGAGATAAGATTTCGGATTAAAGGATACTAAAAAAGAATGAGCAAGAGAAAGGAGAGTGACTTGGGCTGAAGGTGCTAATCTCTGTCAGGTATATGTCCAAGCTTGATCCCGATTCATACGATTTCATGTTTTTGTATTCCTCTCATTCGTTGTTTGATGGTGTTCTTTGAAAATTCTAACAATAACTTGTTTGACATAATTGGTTAACCAGAACTGGTTATAATTCAATGTGATGAAATTGGTGTTGGTGATCGCTCATGGTAATTCGATTGCTTCGAAATCAAAACGAAACTGATCTTCAAACGAAACGAAACTGATCATGCTATTTCATGTTCTCTCTGATTCATTGTTTGATCGTGTTTCTGAAACCCTAACAAAATTTGGTTGTCTAAAATTGGTTAACAAGAACTGGTTACTTGATTGCTATCAAATCAAAAACGAAATTGATCTTCAAAACGAAATGAACACGAATAAACGAATAAGCTCTTCGATGGTTGTATTGTTGTTGAAAATATTGAAGATAAAGTACTACTACTACTAATAAGAACAATGAAAAGTAGAAAATCTAAAACGATAAAATTAAAAGCGATCGATGATGATGAAGCAACCAGATCTCAAATTCCAAGCATTAAGGGGAACAATCAGTTTAAAAGCAAAGAACGAATGGTTTTATCTCCTCCAGATATTGTATCACGAAAAAAACTGCTGGAATTACTAAGATAACGATCTGCTGATGGAAAGAAGAAACACAGCCAATGAAAGAGAGAAGAGAATTTGACGAATTAAGATCTTGAGTTTAAAGAATACTAACCTTTCCTCCTATATAATTATCATTATTATGCAAGGATAATCAAAAGTTGTGTATCGCGGATACCTGCAAGCTGCAACTAAACAATTAGAGTCATACTTTCATGTCGACCTGCCAAAGTTCATCTTTCAACATGTCTTTCCACTTTACTAAGAATCATCATGCCACAAGATTGCTTTGCATAACGCCCTTAGATAAACTCTGGATGTCTCCTTCATCATCGCATAAAGGGTTGAGGGATTAAATTGATCATGGTCGGAACAAGTTTTACATAATTGTGAAATCTGGAGGTCTCTCACTATCTGAAATCTGAACGGGACTGATTGGCAGGATGTGGTAGTAGGAACAGCAAGTTTAGCAACCAGCTGCTTGCAGCTATTTAAGCTTAACAACGTACAGAAATCTGGAGATCTCTTGCTGTTCCTATTACCATGCACATCCTGCCAATCAGTCCCATTTTACAGAATTGAGGGATAAATTGAACTTATAAAAACGTATTTTACACGATTGAGAAATCTGGAGATCTCTTGCTGTCTGAATTCTGTATGGGACTGATGGCGGGGTGTGGTGAGTAGGAACAGATACCTTAGCAACCAGCTGATAGCAGTTATGTAAACTTAACATACGGGATGCCTGAATTCTTATGGCTGTTTCAAGTCAACTTTTATATCGTGTTGGATAATCTTAAACAGTTGTTAGTATTTTGTTACTGAGGGAAACCATAGTTGAACAAAGCTGTGGTTTAAAAAAAACATACTGGCAGGAATTCTGTTGAGGCTGGTATTATTAGTATTCTATGGCAAGGATGAATAGAACCCTTATTGCATTTCGTCTATTAGATCACTTTGAATAATAACACTTCATGGTGTCATTAGTGGCCTATGATTCGTGTGTAGCCCGTCTCTACTCTCAACTGCACTGCCCTTATTTTCTTCTCAATCAGCACAAATCCCAGCATTATAAGTTGCTGTTTTCACAATTTTGTTTCATTCTTATTTCTGCTGTGCTTCTCCTTCAAGTTTAACATCCTCTTCATTCGCCAGATTCCATGTCTTGTTTAATTACTATTGACTATTGAGGATCATCTTATAAATCATATGCTTATATTTGACCGTAGCCTTCTTTCACATAAAATCCAAGTGGCGTTCCTTCACATCAATCATCTTGTATTATATCTGCTACAGACTCATTGATTCTTCCATCACTTTGAATTCCGTCTCCTCTACATTTGAATCATCGGCATTCCCGCTAGTATGTCTTGAATCGAACTATACTCAGGGCTTTCTCTAGCGGTGCACATCACAAAACCCATGTCCTCACTTCTGTTCTCTTTAATAATTGCCGGTTTATAGGTGATTCTTTCATCTCAATCTCGTAGAAAACATTTCAAAGTGGTAGAGCACTTCCTTATTCTTCTTGATGCTATATAAAAAAAGAATTCAGTTAACCTAGTGTTAGAGAGCAGTCAGAATATTATTCCAGGACAATAATACAGCTGATGCTTGGGATTCAGTTGAATGAAATCTGAAATGTATACATGTTGTTTATGACAACTTTCATCAGTATAAATTCTGAATGCATTTGGAGTCCAGTTGTTGATTGCCCTGTTCTGTAGAACATCACTATATACTACTACTATAAGTCTAAATATTACTTTCATAACAATTTCCGTTTAAAAATTTTAAATGAACATGTTTATCTTATTTAATTACTTGTTAAATACGCCGAGAAGGAATTCATATTTGCATAAGCTACAAATATGTTGGCATACCATCTCTGAAGTTCTAAACCGCACTGCCATTGTTTTATAAGCACATAGTAGTGGAAAGTGGCTAACAATTAAACTAAAACAGCTGTAAAGAGTATATTTCATGGTCCAATTTCAACAAGAGAGACCATGATGCCTGCTTGAATTACCTGATGCTATGAACAAGATAAAAGATCATGATGTGGCTTCATTTGCAACTCATTCGTTTTGCATCAGCTTTTTTATTTGCATCAGCTTTTTTTTTAAACTTTTTCCTTGGTTTCAACAGAAACTCGGTATTGATACACAATCTTTCTTGTGAAACAGGTGAAGCTGTTTTTACCTGACGAGTGCCCCGCTCAGGTTGGTGTTGTTTCTGACAATAGGCTTCAATTAAAGACTTCACATATGATGCGTCAAAATGAGGTAGAGCTTGACGATATGCCCCCTGGGTTCGAAGCCAATAGGTTCTCCAATTCATCGAAAAAGATACTTCCTGTCGCTCAAGTTAAATGGTCATGCCCCCCAAAAGTAAGCTGTTTGTAGTATATACTACTGTTTTTCGAACTTGTACATGTTACTGGCATTTCAAGCCTCAAATGCATGTCAAAATGTGAGTTTTTAATTTGTCACCCGAGATATTATTATCGTATGTATTCTTGTGGCGCTTGTGGTTTATGAACAGTTTGTGTTAAATCAAAATTTCCAAGTTGCTTCTGGTGAAGAAAGTGTACAGCGTGTGGTTCAGCCTGAGAGAGAACATAGAATACTTGAAGCCATTTACATCCGTCTTTCTTCCATTCCACCCAGGTAATATATGTATGATTTGCTCTCCTTGTGTTTTATGTGTTTTAGTTGCAGATGTTGATTTGTTGCTGTGTTAATGTAGTCCTTCTGTCTCCGTGGATGTGGAAGAGCGTGATTATGATGATCGGCTGACTCCAGTTGTCCCAATCATTCCCATAGAAGAAGAAGAAGAAG
>LIEC01006159.1:0-22549 GCA_001925005.1 Drosera capensis
ACAGCAGAAGATAAAATATAACATAAACAAACTCTAAGCTGAGCTTAGTAACTCTCATCGTGATAGCATACCTAATCACAGTTTCCGCACACTAGAGAACAAGTTCTATGTTCTTGATTATATAAACCCTTACATGATGGGACAGAGCAACAAAGAGGTTATGGCAGCAGCCTAACAAAAAACCTCTCGAGGATGCAATAGTGATAGTCGATTTTCAGAGGATAAGTTTGATCTACTGACAGTTTTCCTCGTAAATTATACTCCTTCCGTCCCCAAAAAAATTTGAAACATTAATGTGAATGCTCATTAATGAATAAAATGATCAATTTATCTTTAAAATTATGTTCTTTCAATCTCAAATTTATTGAACCGCAAATTTATACTCAGTTGTTATTTGTCAAGATTTTAATAAAAAGAAAATATTTTTATAATGATAATATGATTTATTATAATAGAAAAGACAGTGAATGTGATATATTACATGAGATTGATTCAGCACTTATAAAAAAGTTTGAATTTTTTTAGACTGAATAAATATAAAAAAATGCACGGAAAGAGCCTGATTGATATGACACGGAGGGAGCATGAGAGGGAGAAAGGAAGAGAAGTGATAATGAAATTGAATGAACTGATAAAATAATAAATAATAAGAATATTATGATATTTTCATTAAAAAAAAATTCTTGTGCTACGACTTGATAGCTCCATTCGCTCAAGAACTTCAAAGTCATGGAACTAGCACTAACCCAACAGTATGACAGATAAATTCTAGAAACGAACAATATTCTTTACATCTACTGTCACAAAACTCGAGCTCAAATACGGTCAGTTCCTTCCCATGAGATTCTAATTCTATCTATTCAACACTGACACAAATCCTTACAATCTTCATGTCCATCAACAAATCACTCGCATTTCAATTACAGACAAATCACTCGATTCACATCTTCAATCAAAAGCAGAAAACAAGAAATACACATTTCCACATGAACCTCATCACTCATATCGAGCACAACGAGATCAACTCACTTGGACGCAGGCGGCCTCGCCGGATCCGCAACAGAAACCTTCTCCTTCTCTTTCTCGTTCTTCTCCTTCATCTTCCTCTCATTTCCGCTCTTCCCCGCCGCCGTTTCACTCACCATAGCCAGATTCAGCTTCAGATCCACGCCGCTCTCCGTCTCCTCAAACCCCCTCTTCCCTACAGCACTCTTCCCCACCTCCCCCTCATTTCCACCACCACCACCAGGCAGTCCCAGCCGCAGCTCCGTCTCCTCGAACTCTATCGTCCGATACACGTCCCTCTCCGCCGCAACAACACTCGCTGTCGCCATCATCAAAGTCTGAGATCTCTCAACGACAACAACCCGATCTGTGATCGACTAAGAGAGATTCGAGCTCTTGTGATTTGATTTTGCCGTTGTTGAGATTTCTCTGTTGTTGCTGATTCGATGTGCAACAATGGGGTTTGTGTGTGTGGGAGAGTCGAGAGCGTGTGGGGAAAGAGAGTGTTGGGAGGAAAGTGGAGGGTTGAGAGGGAGAGAGGGAGAGAGATGGTGGGATTGGAGGGTGAGGATGGAGACACGTAGAGACTTAGGAGTTTGTTGGATTTGGATGAGAGAGTTTTTTTTTTTTTTTTGAAATGGATGAGAGAGTTTAATGACGCAATGAATGACCTTGTTGGGGGAGTCGAGGGTTATCTTCCGATTAGGGAAAAAAGGGATATATAATCATATTCTTAAATCATTCACAATACTTTTTTATATTTTTTGTCCCATTATATAATAATATTTTATTTATTTATATTTTTTCCTAAAAATAAAAAATTAATATCATTGTTGTAATATATTAACTATTTCTTCATAATTATTACGATACATTTCATTATCATTCTAAAAATATTTTTTATGAAATTAATAAAAATTCAACACATAGATAAATCAATGTGTGGGTTAATCCGTTTCTAATATTATGAGATGAAAATAATATTTTTTTATTACACTCTCTCCGTCAAAATTAATTCAAACATTTTTTAATTTAGATTTTTTCAAAATAAATTAAATATTTCTTTATTTAAGAATTTTTTATATTATTATAAAAATTATAAAAACATCCCTATTTTATACCATATTATCAAAATATCTCATCATCAATTCTCTTTTTTTCCCTTACTTCATTCTTTATTTTTTTACCAAATAAAACCTCGAAGGATTTCTTTTTGGTCAACTAAATAGTCTGCAAACTCGGAGCATCTTTTAAATCAACTTTCGTTGACGGGCTCACCACCACAAACCAGCTTATCACCGTGCAGATTTGAAACTCTCCACTCTTTCATACACTTAGAATGCAAAAAAAATAAAAAAAATCAATAACTATATATTTTAACACACACATAAACACTCATACTGAATCAAAATATTTCAATTATATTAGGCTGGAGGGAATATAATGTTAATGTAACACCCATTCCATCTCATGGTGATGGTAACATTACACAGTAATCATATTATTTATTATGCATGATCCATAATATTAATAAATGATACGTTGTGAATTATTTTTCTTTTTAATAGTATAATTCGTATCTTATATTATGTTAAATATTCGATGATAAATTAACAATAAATATCGTTTGATTGTCACATAAATCATTCATAAAATCATGAATTTTTCGCCAACATATTTCAGCATTATACTATAATTAATATGAATCTGATAAAAAAAAATTTTAATATGATGCTTCAATTTTCAATTAATCAACTACTTATCAGACTGTAATATTTTTTACTGGAATATAAAATTAGTAGCCAATGAGGGTTGTTTCCTTGCGGGTCCAATGGGAACCCCAAGTCAGGTCATTGTTTGCCATTATGCCCACACATGAAATGATCAAACCAAATGACTCGACAATTGAATCAATATATTAGTACTACTACGAAAATTAATACGAGCACTAGTACTTGTGTGTTCTGTCTTAAGTTCAAACCACCAATTAATAGTATCAAATCTTTGAACACTGTAGACCAACCTAAAAAACTTTTTTAAAAAAAAATTGATTTTCATTGGATCCACCCTTAATATACTTGTAAATTTATTTGTAACATTGACAACTCAAACGGTTCCAAAAAGAATGCAAATATATAATTAAACAAATAAACCAAAATAATTTCACATAATAACAACTGAAATGATGTAACGAGGAAACAGGACCTATATGCATATGGACATTTCTGCATCGATCCATTGATTACTGTCATTCAATCAATATGTCAACAATTTTAATTCTCCAAATAGTATCCGCATTTAGCTCTACATGCGTTAACTATACATTTTGCCGACATCGTACATATTCATTTCCCCCCTTTGTCTTTATCTCTTATTCACTTTCATTCTAAAATCACACAATCGATTTCTAAATCAAACCAATCATGTACCATGTCACATGGAATCCGCCTATCCAACATGATCCCTACAATTAAGGGGCAAGGTATCTCATTTTATCATTACATACATTGTATCCTCCATTCCAAGGATAGATTGATGATTTAAACCACATATCCATCTTTCTAACCCTAATGTTGACACTTGACAACGTTACGTCCCCTTCGAAATCTCGAATTTATATATAATTTATGCGTAACTTTTGAGGTCGCGGGTTAGATTTTGCATCGATACGATGAATCCTGGACGGATCCGTCCTTAGAACCGAAAGTGAGGTAACGGGAGACAAAGGGGAAAAGGGTGCAACGGTGACCCGAAGATGAAGGGTCGACTGTTTAGCTTGAGATGGAATCAGTTGAGACAAGGCACATGTGTCCAGCCTAGCAGATCCATATAATCCTCACTCGTTATCTATTTTCCTTCTTCATTTGTTTTAAGCTTTATCTAAAATTTTCTCGATTTTATAATTGTGCTGAGCAATAAAAGGAAGGAGCCAAAAATGGACAAAAGCTATTTTCCTTTTTCATTTGTTTTAACTTTTTCTAAATTTTCCTCGATCTTACAATTGGGCTGAGCCATAAACGGAACGAGTAAAAAATGGACGAAAGATGATATGCTAATGAATGATGGAAACTACGGTAGAAGATATATACAGAAAATGCATACACCCCACTCATACTTGAAAAACCCCACTTAATTGACGAGAACTCATCCAACCAACTCAAAATTCACATATCATTGCATTCTTTTTTTCGCAATTAAAATGTAATTTAGGTAATTTCAAAAAAAAAAATTAATTTAGGTAACCAAAACCTGTTGGTTCAAATGATAAGAAGTTTTGATCGTTTTTAAGATAGATCCTTCTCGATTTGATCCACCAATGAACAATTATGATTTTATTCGTCCTATAATATATGTAACAATTTTATATTCTTTCTGTCCATATTATAAATTATATTTTTCTACGCAAGTCATCCAAAAATATAATCAACATATCATATTTAATAATCTTTTTATATAAAAAAAAACACAAAATAAATCAGCATCTGCTATATTACACCCATCACCTCCTGTTTTTTAATTCAGCTCATTTTAACAGTTTTGAATTTAGATTTATTTTGTACTATTTTACGTTCAATCTCTCATTCAACATCTTCCTCAACAACACCGTTCTTTGAGCTCTTTAATCCTCTTTTATAGGTCGAGGGAATGGACCCATAATTTATGTACTTGACCTGATTATGACAGCTTGCCACATGTGAATCTTCACTGATATTGACAGTTTTTTTTCAAATTCTCGTACCGTCATTCTGAATCTCAAATCTTTGATGTGATTGATCCGTCCTAACCTTAGTAACCATCTCTGCTTCACTCCAATCATCTGCAAATCAATTTACATTCAGTACCGTTGATATCTCATCTGCATCTAGTCACTGCTGTAACCTCGTCGTCACTCAGATCCGATGTAATTCATGCATTGTTGCGTTGGCCCTTATCTATAAAATCAATCACATATCATAAAGCATTTGTAGGTCTTTTATTGTTCATGAATGTCTTACCTACTTAATTGAAATTCTCTGTAGTAGTTTACATTTGATGTCCCACAATACTCTCTATCTATGTTCGTTCGCTTTTCAGAATTTGATTTATATTGTAGATAATTATCTAATTTCCAACCTAAACATACTAACAACATAATAATTAATAATTTTAAGTTTTTTTTCATCAATTTATATACAAAATTGAGAAATCACACATTTCTATCATGTACACCTAATCTTCCAGCCTAGCATGGTGCCATGTAACCCATCGTTACATGTGCATCACGGCCCTCACCAGCAAATGGAATTTTCTTATTTGAATTTTCAAAGATACCTCCTTTCTTTTTTCGGGCACACCGCTCTGCCTCTAATGATTACAATGCACATGTTATGGTTGGTTGAATTTCTCGGTGTGCATTTTTCTAACTTTCATACTAATATAAGGTTTATGTTATTCATATCTCATAACGTCGTGTTTAACCTCTTTTTCTTCATGGGCCAATGTCTGGCTGTTGTAATCAAATCGTTATTCCACTCGTTGTTGGTTTTTTCAATAACTAGTTACGGAATATTGAGAACCTAAAAAAAGATATTTTCCAGACCCAACACTCCTAACAAGAGAAAAAGAAGAAGACATGACATGAAAATACTTACATCAAATTGTTACAAGTGTCGCACAACAAGTTTTGTGAACAACAATGATTGAAATGCCGTAGTCCATACAAGTCATATTTTACCGGATAAATGTAACCAGTGTGACTTGATCAATAATATGAGTTTATAACCCCGAGAAAAGAATCAAAGCCCTTCGTTATTGGGTATTTGTACGCTGAATTGTATGATCAGAAGTTTAAATCCTTCTTACCAAATTAATCTAGCTTATCATCTTTCTTGCTTCTATATTTTAGAGCTGCAAATAAAAGGAAGAGGGAAAAAACAGAAAGAAGGCGGAAAGTGATGGAGACGTGTCTCCCACTTCCAAACAAAAAAAAACAGAGAAGGACACTACCCTTTAAAAAAAAGGGCCCCACAGCCCCAAAACTGAAAAGGGCCCCACGTACTTCGTTTTCTCATTGGCCTACCGCATTCACTCATCTCTCTCAGTGGTCCCCACCAATGTTTTCAAAAGGCTCCTTCATGGACGGATGGTTACACAACTTGCATGGATAGGCTTTGACCTTTGTTCAGGCAAAAAGAGGGGGAACGTTATGCTCAGTTCCATCCCGCTAAGAACTGATACGCATCATGAGCATCTACAACCAAACTCCAAACAAATAAACTCCAAAGTATTTTTTGAGGGGAAGTGCACACCCGTTTATGTACACCCCCACCATCATGTGATGTTTGATCTATTGAAGAAAATAAAATATAATTAAAAAAAATAATAATAAATTAATTTCATCAATCGAAACATAATTATGAAAGAGTATATATCCTCAACAATGTATAAGTAATTTTTCCTTTTATGAGAGCTGCATCATTTTTCAAGACAAGAAATACACAACGATGCAAGAT
Organism: Drosera capensis; assembly: GCA_001925005.1. Classification (NCBI taxonomy): domain Eukaryota; kingdom Viridiplantae; phylum Streptophyta; class Magnoliopsida; order Caryophyllales; family Droseraceae; genus Drosera; species Drosera capensis. The sequence continues at coordinate 6,498 of LIEC01006159.1, forward strand.
GAGTTCCATTGAGGATTTTATTTGGACTTTAACATTTGTGATTGACTTGAGCCACTCATCAATAAAGGTGAGTCTTTCTTTATATTTGATGGAACTTCTTACACACCATTGCACCCAAATTTTGGAACTCAACCTCCATCTCTCAGGAGGATTGTAGAGCCAAAAAATTGAAAATAAAACACCATTGTGATTGCTCTAAACTCGAAACTCAACTCAACTAGATGAACAAAACTTACAAGAACACGATTCATATCAAGCACGAAACCCATAATCTCACACCCCTGTTACTATATCAAAAGAGATTAGTTTTATGATGATTTTTGATATAAGATACGTTGTGATAATTAGGATATCTTTTAAATCATTATCAAGTTTTTCTTCACGGTCGAGATAGGAAACAACATCCTACAATCCTTCCTCTTCACACATTGGATCTACACATCATGACTTTTTCAGCAACTTATGACAATGCTTGAGCCATATCATCATAAAAACTCCATTATTGTGTGAATGTGTCTTTTATAGAACCACAATGGAACATCTCCTCCCCTTTAGATGGAACACTCGCTATTTAACCTGAGCTGTAATACTATTCGTTCGAGCCATGCTAAGATGGAACTCTAAAAGACTCACTCCTATTTTGGGTTTGTCAATAAGGATCTGCACAGATTTAAAACGGCTCTTGACAATTAAGGTTTTTAATCTATTTCATAAACTGTTTCCCTTATCTTCAAGGAGCGCTACCATCATATACAAGGGTTTCAAATTTCCATCAAATGTTCGAGGACACGTTTGGAATGTTATTGATTACAAAACGAGTGAGACACTACAAAGTTGTATAGCTAGTGCAACCATCACTAGCAACCAACTTTCACTAGCAACGTGCTTGAAATCAATCTCCATAGTCACCGATTTTGCCGTACAAATTGGTCCCTTTGAGACAAGAAAATCAACACCTATATTGATCCCCATGTTGGTAAGTATTACCTTGTACGTGTAACGCTATAAAAAAACGACCCCCCCCTAGCTATCATCATAAGATATTTAGCCAAGACAATTAGTCATGGCTATGGGTCGAAAGTTAACAATGTATCATAGGATTCAATGAGTTGTATCTATTGATAGGCGAGGACCGAGCTAAGATAGAATCGTGAAGATTGGGTGAATCTTCAACATAGTATCGGTTTTCGTAATCGGTTAAGATTTGTTACATTCGTGTCCATGATCTACAAATCTCTCTACAATAGCTCTATTTTACGGCTCGGGACATGTTGATGGAAATGAAGGGGGTTCAATCAGGTATAGAAAGATAAAAGAAACATTGTCTAGCGTAATTTTGGAAAATTCAACTTGCACTTTCTACAGGGTAAACAATAAACTTAGGAGGTTTTATGAAATTACCATTTAAGTAAAAACCATTAAATCGTTATTGTGCCAAGTCAACCCATTGATTTTTAAAGTAATTGTTTATTTCTAGATTGAGTCTGAAATGACCCCTCGCAATAGTACATGTTTTCTCCATCTGCATGATTTGAACTCGGAGCTTGTTTGAGGAACCAAGATCCCAACTATTTAGACCAATCAGCCTTGGTAAGTGATACAATATCTTCGATATCAAATACCTGAACTGAATCTTTGGCCATAACCCATTAAAGTCGATGAACTAACAGATTCATGCACAAGTCATCAAGTCTTAAAAGTTCTATCTAACTTCTTAGACGAAGAAACCTCGAATTCAGCACAAGTCATAAACCTTTTCATCCTTCACCTAGTTGTCCCAATCGTGAACACAATGTCAGGAGAAACTACAACCCAGATGCTTCCGTTAAGACAGAGTACCGGAACAACAACCCAAGTACGTAATCTTATCTGTGTTGCAGGCAACGAAAACATATTCTAGATCCAAATGCTCACAAACGAAATCCTTTTTGCTAAAAAAGGAAGCGGAACCAAGGCGAAAGAACCGAAACCCTCTGTTGCAATTCAATCATCTCAACATTGCCGATACACCTTGATGGTCTCCAAGCTCCGAAATGAAGCAAATAAGCATCTAAAGTTGAAATGAATAAGACAATGAAACATTTGCCCAGCAAGTTACTCTGATAGTCTGATATCCATTTTGATCAGACTATGTTTCAAGTTTTTTTACCACGAATGGTGAATCCAAAAAACAAGCAAATAGATGAGTAATTGCCTGTATTCACCCTAATAAAAAATTCAGACAATTTGTCAGAACTTGCCTACATCTGAGTCAAAACAAAGTACTGCTCGTGCATTGATACTCAAAACCAAAGTGTTGAACGCTCCATATATCACTCCTTTAAACTTTTAAATCCATAAAAAAACACATGTACCAAGTGCTCAGACATTGCTATAATTCTGAATCAAATGAATACCCAATGAATGAATTGTCCAAGTAGCGGAAACATATTAGCAGGTTTTATCTTCGACTCAAAAGCCTAAGCAGGCTAAGCTGATGGGTTCAGTACAGTTCATGCCTATAATATCAATCTCTTTTTCTCCATGATCGACGCCGCGGAACCATCAACTGGTATATATTCTCAAATTAGCAAAACTGCTGCTACAACACCGGCATTTCTCCAGTATATCAATCCTTAATGTTGTCGTTAATCTACACCATTTGAATCGTGACCATCAGAATAAAAACTGAAATGACAAACGTTATCCAAGTCAAGTCTGTCGATTTTCTGACAATGAGCCAAAGCCACATGTGCGGTGGCAGTATACAAAAAAAGGCAGAGCTTGGCTCAGAGCCACACGTACAACAACGACCACTTAATAAATGAATAGGATGAGTCAAGGACGCATAGGAGTAAGCAGCTTGTCTGCTGGCCAAAGCGGTCCAAAATGTACTGCCACTATCATTTAATCCAAGATTGCGATGGCTGCTCAAGTTTCCTACAGATGGGTCCGTCGATGCCACTACAGTCGGTGTTATTTTGACAGCGCTGAGGTGAGACAAGATGTTGGGTTATTAGAAGAGTGAACGACAGGTTAATCAAAACGTGAGTTGAAGTGGTATGGATTGAGATTGGGATGAGAATGATGGTTTCTTCGATGACATACAGAGCAGGGTAGGGATAAGAATGCAGATCTATAAGTGCCTAGATTGAAATCAATGAGATGTCCAAGTAAAACTGATTAGTCGTCGTGTTATTTTGACATCGCCGATGAAACAAGATGTTGGCTTATGAGATGAATAAACGATATAGATTAATCAAGGGGTGAGTTGAAGTGGTGCAGACCGGGATTGAGTAGCTCAAAACTAACAATATCTCCATAGGAGATGCGGAAACCTCCAAGTCTTGAATCGACTCTGGCATATGGCTTCCGATATAGAGAGTCAGAACTGAACAAATGGAAGAGTAATGAATTCGCCGATGACAAAAAGGGCAAAAGTGAGGAATAAGAATGCAATATCTAAAAGTCCCCAGATTGAAACCAATGAAAAGTCCTTGCACAAGTGATTAGTCGTCAGCAGTTATAGTTTTGGAAAATTTTGACATGAATCCTCCTATACGTAATACGGATGACGCCAGCTAACCAGAACTTCTATTTTTCCCACCAAGCTAATCGAGATGGAGCTATGAACAAAGAGATGGTGCAATACCATCATGAACAACAAATAAAGTCATATAACCATAGCGACGTGCCAAACCAGTAGAAGGTGATAGAACACTTACTTGAACTCCTTGATAACCCAATACTCAAATCATCTGCTCGACTATCAAGTGAAGTCCCATTTCTGTGATGAAATCAGGAGTAGCAGAACCCTGCATTTCCCTTTCGATTAAACACAATCGTTAGCCTCTCTGGAGGACTGCTGCAGCGATTAAATCGAACACGTTAATACAAAAGCTAAGGTTATCAGGCAGAATAATCTGGTTAAACAATGTATAAAGGCAGTCATGACGCCCCGATTCGTATGAAAGTAGCAAGGCAGTCAGTCCTGATTCTCCTGAAGCTTGAGAGGTATCGACAGCAAAGTAGATGATCTAAAGAATTTCACAGCAACCTTGTCCAAGTTGATGAATCTCATCATATATGTCAAGCTTAAAGTTGAACCTAGAACTAATCATATCTGTACTCATAATAAGAGGACTTTGATATAATAAGGACTTTCCCACGACTTCGGCCTGTATGAATAGTCAGAGTAGTTCGACACCTTCAGTGCTTTCATGCAATCAAGAGACAATCAGACAACCCATGAGTAGGCGAGAATCTGAATCCTCGGCTTTATCAAGCATGTGACTTAAAGTTATGCGAACACACGATCGTCCTAAAAGTTTGTCTTTGTCCGATATGGCGAAAGGATAAGCTTCCTTTCTACATCTTCGACTTGTCCTAGCTAGATGTTTTTGAGATGCAACAGTTCTAACATGCATACGTTCTTATATCTAACTATAAAAGCTGACCACATTCAGAGTTGAAGGAGAGCTTCAAGCTTTGAGATAAAGCATTGAGTCGCAGGAAACAAGGACACTTCCCTACAACTTTAAGAGAGATTATGTCTGCAGGTTCTAACCAGTCATTGCCAAAACCATACGTGCACATCTTTCGACTAGGATTTAGATCCCAAAGCACAACTATCTTCGAGGTTGAGACCAATTAGTCGACTACTTCGCTAGCAAGTCATTAGATTCAGGTTCATCAACATCACATCCTTCAATGGGATTACGAGTTTTGTTAACCATATGCTTGAACACAGTTCTTTCGAATGAGAGACTAGGCATTCCAGATTTCCTAGTACTGACCAGTTTCCAATCAATAACATCTCGATCGTACGCGTAACAAACGCGATGAGATGATAACAGAAGACAAGAACTAAACAGTCAAAAAAGCAGAATTCAGGACCCTCTAAATGAATTGAAGACGCACACTGAGAGACTACATTGCCAACTCCCCTTATCTGCTTGTCGTGTCCCGAATTGGTTTAAAGTGGGAAGCATTATTGTCTGAAAAGGGCCCCGAATGAACAGTATATAGGTTTGTGACTTTGGTCGAGATTGATATCTTGTCGATGTACTACTACTGCTACTGCAACTACCGGTACGACGACTAGTGGACTGTGCGTGGTCGGTTCACTGCTCTTTGTCATTCAACTGGGCTCAACTTCCACCTCCTCATTGTCCTTCCTGCTTCTTTGTGTACCCTTGTGGTCTTCTACGCCTCAAGACACAGAGATTCTTAACAAGGGTCTAATGTCCATAGTCTTGTGAAAATTCTCCCCGCGATTGATTTGATCATAGGTAAGGATTATCCCTACAGTTTTTCAGGGATAGAGTAGATGGATACGACACAACACACAAGACAGAGTAGAAAGATGCCGCCATATCCATATAACCGACCTCATGTAATGAGATAAAGACTTGGTTTGTTGTTATAACTATGGTGGATGGTGATTCTGTTTTGATGATAGATTCCCTACTTAAACCGACCAAATCGAGACTTTCCAAGTAACAAGAAAAACGTTTGACTGTCTACCATTAGTACTTCCCATTTTTCTTGTTCCCTCAGAACAAAGAGAGTTTCATCGTTGTAAGGAGATTTATAACATTAACAAGTTCTGTAGAACAAAAACTGACCTTCGTTATTGAGACTGGGTAGCCTTCACAGCTGAGTAGTCGTTGATCCAGGATTCCAGACGAGACCTGATAACAATAGAAAACAATAAATGAATCAGAGACTAAGGCGCTCCAGGAAAATAACTACCCTGATGCTTAAATTACAACAACAGTCGGTCTTTTAAGAAAGGTGTCAAAAACAACGATTGCCTTTTATAGGAACACTTCAAACAAAGATTGAGGAGAATATACAGATAGATTTTATGCCTAGAACCTTCAATTGGTGTGGTTATGAGGTTGTTAGTAACAAAAGACGAACACGTTGAACACATGACAGATATTCTTGGACTCCTGGACAATCAATGTGCGTGATTAGGCTCGTACTACTTCACATTTGCTTCACATGTTTGCTAAATATCTCAGCATGATCAGAGAGTTTGACATCTCTCAAATAGACGTCTGAGCAAGTTTAAGCCTCATAAAGACTACGAAATCAACATACCTTTTGCTTCATCGTCCCTTATTCCAGTAATAAGAACATGTGTTTCATGCTCATCATGGTTTCTAAAAGGCTTCAGTCCTCCACGTCTCCACTCCCGCTCGCACAATGACTACCGGATGACCATTAGCCTTCCCGATCCTTACCAACCCCTCGTCCTAAGAGCAACGTAGGTTGCCTCAATGCCTCTTTAAGACGTGAAACGCCTATAGTGTTATCGAGAGGCAAAGTCTAACCTGTAAACATTTATCTAGTACTACTCTTGTTTCCACGGCTCCAGTACTCCCCCGCACACAAGTACAGACACCCGGGTCATGATTAGCCGGCTGCCTGTCCTACTCCTGACCATGTACAACTCCTCGTCCTAGGAGCAATGTGAATTACCTTTTGATCACATGATATATGGAAAGTGTCATTTTGGAGGCGTAATATTAACTCTAAAAGTTTATGTAGCTGTAGCTTCAAACCCATCAGAATTTGAATCTGGTTCAAGAACAAACGACATACATGACCTTTGGCAGATGATCTCTCTACTGCATAAGTGGCATCAATTAACACGTCTTCACTAGACAATCCACACCATCAGAACAGGAGACTAGGATACTGTTGGATTAATAATCGATATTAGGTACTTATAAAATAAATACCAAATACTGATATATTACCCGAGGATCATAACAAAGTAAATCTCACACTTTTACAATGTGCTTATCACTCAAAGAATTACAACACTCTTATTTTGAGACACTTTGCAGAAAGTATTTAGGAATTTCTAATATTCCTAACACCACTCACAATATGAGCAAGGAGAGTAGAAGCTAGGAGCTTTTCCTATGCTCTTTGATTTGCTTCTTTATCTTATATAATTAAGTTTTGAGAAGCCTTCTATTTGTAGCCTAAAAATCCTATCTTAGGAATTTAGAACTTGTGAATTACATGCAAACCTTATCTTGCATTTCTTTAAAGTTGATCAAAGCCACAACTCTTAGATAAGTATAATCAACTTGGATTAGATGCATAATAATGGGAGATGGTGTGAGTTGTAAGTTGTTAACCCTCCCCCTCAACGACCGTTGTCTCCCATCAATGAACGAGCAACCATTCCCAGAGAACTGCGGAACTCCTCGAACTTAGTCCCCTTTAGGTCTTTGATGAAGATATCCTCAATTTGATCTCCACTCTTCGCATACTTCATCTCAACGTTTCCTAGAAGTATTTTTCACGAATAAAGTGATAGTGTACCTCCACATGTTTTGTTCTGACATGAAACAATGGATTCTCAGCTAGACGAATGGCTGATTGGTTATCATAGTATAGCTTTACTGGATAATCAACTGGTTGATGAAGATCTTTCAGTAACTGTATCAACCAAATACACTCTTGAGTAGCTACTGCCGCTACATGATACTCAGCTTCGGTACTTGAAAATGATACAGTAGGTTGTCTCTTGTTGTTCCATGAGATACCTCCTGATCCAAGACTGAACACATATCCCGAGGTGGAATGATGTGTGTCGTAATCACTGACATAATCACATCACAATATCCGGTCATTGTCGTAATTGTAATATTCCTCATTACGACGTTGATTCCTTCGATCATTGTCGCATCGTGGTGATTGAGCTCCCCTTGTTATGAGCCCTTTCATGGTTGACGTCCTTAAGAAGAGCCTGGTTTTCTCTTGAACTTGTCACCATCGTCTTAAGAAGATTATGTCGTAATCTCCGATATAATCAGCATCACAATATCCGGTCATTGTCGTAATTGTAATATTCCTCATTACGACGTTGATTCCTCCCATCATTTCTGCGTCGTGGTGATTGAGCTTCCCCTTGTTATGAGCCCTTTGCTTTCTCTTGGACTTGTGACCATCGTCTTTGCTTGACAGACAACACTTCTCTTCTGGAACCTTCCTTTCTTGTTGTTAAAGAGAGCCTTCTCCTCTTTCTTAAGAGACACTCCAGACATCTGTTTATCTAGAACCTCTTGGTTTATCAGTATGTTCTCTAACTCAGTCAAAGTCGATTGAGTGGTCCATCCACGGGTTGTTATAATAAGGCCATTAAATTCTTTCCTTAATCTGTAAAAGATTATCCTCCGCATCCTTGTGTCACTAATTGAATCTTTTGTATCCAAGTTAGTGATTTCTTCACATAAGGATTTAGCCTTAGTAAAATACTGGCTTATAGACAGTTCTTGGTGTAAGATTGACATAAGCTTATTTTCTAACCTTTGTAACTTTGTTTCATTAGTTTTGGAGAATAGGGTGGCTAATACATCCCATGCTTCCTTGACGTCTCGAGATCCTTGATGCAGTGTAGGAAATCATCTTCTATGGAAATAGATAAGGCATACATAGTCTTACCTGCTTTGATCTTCCACTTTTTGATATCGTCCTCCTTCTTAGGTGGTGTTGTCTCACTCCCTGAGATCTTTACTGACAAAATAGTACTTAATGCGAACAATCCAAGAATTATAATTGCCTTGATTGAGCTTCTCGACTTGAGTATTATTTACATTTTCCGTCATGATAACTTTGTAAAATCACAGTAATTTTTTTACGGGACCAATAAAAGCTATTTATCGGAATAGTAAAAAATAAATTACCACAGTAATTGTTGACCAAGTCTGGGTCGTGACCAACCAACTTCACAGCGACTATGTATCGGTGGAACCTTCGCGTACTTCGATCCTCGATCGATTTTTTTTACGCGACCTCCGAGGTTAATTTCATCACTTTGGGATTAACCCAACCTTATTCTGATACCACTTGTTGGATTAATAATCGATATTAGTTACTTATAAAATAAATACCAAATATCAATATCTTATCCGAGGATCGCAACAAAGTAAATCTCACACTTATACAATGTGTTTAACACTAGAAGAATTAGAATATTTTTGTGTCGAGACACTAGCACAAAGTGTTTAGGAATTTCTAATATTCCTAACACCACTCATAATATGAGTAAGGAGAGTAGAATCTAGGAGACTTTCCTATGTTCCTTTGCTTCTTTAGCTTATGTCACTAAGTTTTGAGAAACCTTCTATTCATAGCCTAAAACTCCTATCTTAGGGATTTAGAACTTGTGGATTACATACAAAGCTTATCTTTCAAATCTTCAAAGTTGATCAAAACCACAACTCTTAGATAAATGTAATCAATTTGGATTAGATGCATAATAATGGGAGATGGTGGGAGTTGTAAGTTGTTAACAAATACAAGCTCAGATTGGTTGGACTTCATGCTTGGACGAATATATCTGACCAAATACTGGAAATATTACAATGCAATACATTAGTCAAAGACGAACCACTTCAATGAACCACATGCATGACATTAGGATCGGTAACAATTCGATATTAACTCATTCCGATGCCGATGCCGATGCCGATACGATCCCACCTATTAGGACATACTTTTTCCAGCATTTGGACATGTCGCGGGAGATGCATTCTAAATACTTTAAAAAAGCTTCCTTTCCTTTCAACACGATTACCCTTTAACACGAGAATGTTATACAGATTCGCACTTTCCACGCACTTCCCTTCGACCTTGGCACACTTTTCACAACTATTATAGAAGAAACGAAGCAACATCGTGTTATAAAGCTTTAACCTTTCTAAAACACTAGAATTTGTTCCCTAAAAGCAAAATTTAGACAGCATATAAGCAATCCCAAAAGGCACCAAGGGCAGGCACTTGAAGGACCACACAAATCATGGCTTGGGCTAAAGCCCAAATTATTCCACCAAAAGGGCAGCCGAATGGGCACAAACATACCTAACTTTCATGTTGGGAATGAGCAACTGGAGCTGTCCTGGCTCCTTGTCTTAGCCACCTTCATATTCTATCTCATGTGATCATGCCATGCTCATAAAAGGGTACTCATGTAGGGTTTTGCACTCACATGGGATTGTACCATTTGTTCCAATCGTCATCCAACGGCTCTCGTCGCCTTGATCGTTCGTCCAAAAATGAAATCTGGACCGTCCGTTTGCTCAAAGATCTTTAATCCTAGGACAGAGCGGTAAGAGACTTATAGCAAGGATATCTTGATCACGTGTTCGATATTAGACAAAACTGCCACTGTATTTTCAAGGTAAGACTGCTAAAGGGATTGATTGATCAAGTTCTAAACGGGAACCTTTGAGAATGAGTGAAGCTTACAATTCTAGTTTATGATCTATGACGGAACAACGTGCGTGCCCTGATTAAATTCCTTGCCCTCAATAACTAAGTGACCACTATGAGTAAGACTATGGACATAACATTATCGACAATGTCACGAAGAATATCGAATAAAGGCGATATCCGTACGGTTTCCTAACTCCAAGCATTTAGTGCAGTGTCATCCAATGAGAAAGTTCTTAGAGTCCCGTGCCAGCTAAAAAGATCTCCGTGTTCTAGACTCTTGGTCTGGCTATGATTCCTGTAGCCGATATATATCACAGTACTTTTATACTTTCTCCATTAACAGAAGTTCAAAAAAACCAAAGGGAAAAAGAATACTCACAGCTAGCTAGACCTCAACATAGTTTCCAAGTTTCATGGAAGAACTTGGTTGTTATCATTACAGAATGAAAACAATAGAAGAAAGCATGCACGAATTCAAGCAAGAAGATACAGAGCTTAGACTAGGTCTACCGGGTAGTGGTGGTTATCACAATCAGTTGCAAACTTGTGGAGCTACTAAGAATAAGAGAGCGTTTCTGGAAATTCATGAGAACGCTTTTGTTGGATCTCTCGGCGAAGATGTCGCCCCACCATCGAAGTAAGAATCCCGCAATTTCACTTCCAATTTAATGTATACATGTTTTACATAGACTCAAGATATATTAGTTGCAAATTTAAGAAGTAATTCGACTCACAGATTATCCGATATCAAACAGGGTACAGGTGATTGGATGGCCTATGATCCGATCCTACAGGGTAAACAACTCCCAAGCGAAGAAAGCAGAGGTTCAAGACACCAGCTCGGGAGCCTATATGAAAGTTAGCATGGATGGAACTCCTTATCTTAAGAAGATTGACCTGAAGCTCTATAAAGGCTATTCCCAACTCCTCAAGGCCTTACAAGACATGTTCAAAGTCAAAGCCGGAACTGGACTTGTACCAACCTATGAAGATGAAGATGGAGACTGGATGCTGGTTGGCGACGTGCCATGGGAGTAAGTTCTTTTCGCCTGATCACGATTCACTATGGTTTCGATATTCACTTCGGGAAACAAATTTGGAAGAATAATCAAATAAGTAGCATGGGTCTATAATTAGAGAGTTGTAAGGATGTGGGAAATTAAAACTTACATGGGGCTGTGCTTCTGTTTGTCGAAATTGCAGAATGTTTACTTCTTCATGCAAGAGGCTGAGGATAATGAAAGGATCGGAAACCCACGGGCTGCAACGCATGACCTGATGTCAATTTTTTCACCCATCAAGATCCTGGCATAACCTGCATTACATCGAAGAACATGGTAAGCACGAGAGTCACAAGATATAGATTTTATCTGATTTACCCACGTAAAGAAAGCTACATAGCTGCTTAACCTGCATATTTCCATGCAGCATTTGCGTGTAATTATCATGAATGTACATAGCGCAGAGTACTAAGCCCCGAGAATAAAGCATCGATTGACGATGATAAAATCGATTTGTGATCAAGCAATCAACACAATTCACATCTCCCCCGAAACATCTCCAGCAAGACCATTGAACAACACAACGATCCTTCCTTCGATTTCGACTCCGATTCCCAAATTGGTTTCCCCAAACCCTAAGGGTTCGATGCACATTGGCCATGAGAAAGTGTAAAAGTGAAACTAGAATCGGAGACGGGAGGCTGAGATCTTATCGTTGGATCTGCGTCGCCTGCGTCTCTCGGTCGCCGATCATCGATGTCGGCGTTTCAGAGATGCAGAAGTGACCATTGCTGGATAAAAAAAAATATGATGAGAGAATTAAGATAAATAAAAAGGAACAGTTAGCGTTGCTGCTGGCGAGTTTTGATGGAAAGGAAAAAAAAAAAGGAATCTATGTAACAGTATTAAAAGAAAAATGAATTATTTAAAATTTTATTGAGTAAAATGTTGATTGATTTTGAAATGAGGAGTGAAATATTGAATATATTTAATATAAGAAAATGAAGAATGAGTTTAAACAAAATGGAAGATTTATTAATAATCACCCCTTGATTGGATTAGAACAAAAAGATATATTTTTCGTTTTTAATGTTTGTGAGGTGATAGAAACGAACTGGCATTGATTTCATTATGTTACTTGTAAGTTGCAGAAAAAAATAAAAAGAAAATTAAATGTATATTATATATTTATCTCTCATTTCGAAATAAACCAAAACATGATAATAAGGACAGTATTGAAAATATGAAATTTTTTTAAAAAATATAATTCCTTTTAAATCCTACCACTTTGGATGGGAAAATATTGAAAGAAAAATATCTCAAATTTTTTTTTCAATTACATTCATTTCTTTCCTCAACATAACTCATAAACATAACATAGAAAACAAAGTCATCAAGTTTCCTTTCTTTTCCTTCACTTTCCTTTCTAAAGCAAACTCACAACCAGTACAACTTAGGATCTTCAAGAAATATACATCGAAATTAATTTTTTATTTTTTTTATTGTAATGTATCATCACCATTATATTATTACTGACTCAATATTGAAAAATATAATTTAATTTATCAATAACGTTTCATGATAATTTTACGTAATAAGTTATTTGATCGTTTACGAACTATTCCTAAATGATTTTATGGTTTGAACATTGACATTTTCATTGGGGGGGGGGGGGGGGGGAACACAATTAGAAACTATTTCTGATAATTTATAAGATTATCCATTTTATTCAGAATATAATTGGAAAAAATGACGGAATCAGTCCAATCTGAGAAAAACTGGCATATCCCAAATCATTGTAACACACAATGATCATAATTCGATAGGGTGAGAGTGTACACTATCACTACATATATGATTTTTTACGTACAGAAAATGGAGGATGAGAAGCCACAAATTATATCTCAACGCCAAAGAGAACTTGCACAATGTTTTCCTGATCCCGAACTCAGCTCACAACTTCATCTCACTAGACAACTACTGTACTACGCAATACTGTAACGTGCTTCTCTTCCTCATACAGGAACTGAACAAGATAATACAACTCAATACTCATGAGGGGTCAAAATCAATGAAACTCGTCAAATCTCCTTCGATGATGAGACTTTGGCGTCATTTTTCTCTTGTTCACCGACCGCCGTAGGTTTGGCGTCAATGGCATCTCCTAGAGTTTCAGGATCTTTCTTCAATTCAGACTCGAACTCCTTTGCAGCCTTCAAATATAACATAGTCAATTGAATCAGAATCACTTCAATGATAGTAATCTCATCGTCAACCCGTGAACAGGATAAAGTGTTGTCATCCATCATCCATCATCCACAAGGCAGAAATGAAAGGCCAAAAAATCCATGCATATGATTAGGAGTACAGACACTAACTACAAGGGAAACTCGGGTTAATCAAAGCTATGAGAAATTTTCATGAAGAATCAATCATCAAACATGCCTGATAAACAGGATCACATATCATCAAAATGAAATAAGAATCCAATCTCCCTTGCAGTTGCGGTAGCTCATGGATATTCCAATTGAAAGGACAACAATGGAATCATAGGCACATTATCCTTTGGGAGGTAGAACAGGTACAAAAAATTAACCATTATTAAATCTCTGGGATTCCAACCCCAAACAAATTGCGTGAATGTAGTGACCCAAGATCCATGTATGCAATCATACACGTTTTCGACCTACCCGATATGGATAAACTATTCTCAACAACCATGTCCATGGACTAACGTAAATGTTTGATCCAGATCACAGACTGTTTCTTAAACCTTGTCCCACTAGGTCCATTTACAAGAGCTTGCTGTGTTGCAAAATTTTAGTGTCCGTCAAATGCAGCATTGTTATAAGTGCTCAATACACTAATACAGGTAGTTCTGCGGAGCAACCCTAAACCCTAACATCTAACCAATTACACCAATCTTCATAATCCACACAAACACCAAACCCGTCTTCAATCTCATTACAGCCAATCCATAAACCCAAAACGCGCAATCATACAAATGATCAACCCTAGTCAATCAATCACTCAATCATCCTCCCTGCAAGCACAACCACAACAAACCGATCACCATCACCACACTCAAAATCCCAATTCAACCCACATCAAGAAACCACATATCATCAACAACAAAGCCAACAAACGATCACCAACACATGAAACACATAGTCAACCCCAACAACTTCACCCCAATTATACCTGCTGGAAGCTCTTGACGGTCTTGCCAATACTCCTGCCCACCTCGGGCAACTGCTTCGGCCCAAACAACAGGGCGGCGACACCCGCTATCACGACCAGTTCAGGCACTCCCAGCCCGAACAAGCATTTGCAGGAGAGATAACCACCCTTTCTTCTGCTCTCATTTCTCCGCGGCCTCGTCCCAAGGAAACTGCTGCCGATGGAGCTTCTGTTCTTCTTGAGGGGAGCGAGGCAGAAGAAGGAGGTGGGTGAAGGGAAACGGTGGTGGAAGGATGGGAGAGAGAGGGTGGCTTGTGAGCAGAAAATCAACATTGATGATGCTGATGAGCTCTTGGTAGGATGTCTTGGTAGGATGGGAAACTGGATAGGGTTCTATTGTTTCTGTATTTGAGTTCATGTTTTATCAGGGTCAACTTTAAGACTATATAGTACTTTGGTTCCGTTCAAGTTGTAGCATAATCGTATATTTTGTATATGTATTTTGAAAAGTTTTTATAATTTTTTTAACCCAACAACACATATACGATTAAAATTTAAAAATTAAATTATTATTTAATTTTTCATGATAAATTAATGAAAAATAATATTTGATTGTTGCAACGAACGAATTTTACCTCAACAAATATGAAAGTCAAATGGTTGAAACTTGAGTTGGATATACGAGTATTACTTATCAAGATTCATTCAGGATAAACAAACTCTTCTAGTTTTGCTGACAAAGAAATTTGACATCAGGATGTTTTTTATCCGAGTATGTATGTTAAGAGACCTAAATCGATTACATGAGAAATGTGCGGGGAGTAATACGTTCAAAAGGTTTTTCCTTCTATCAACTAGACATTTGAGATTAGACTTTTCTTTGTGATTTGGACAAAAAACAATGTATGGTTTGTTTGGTTTAGGCTCTTTGGATATTCAAATTTATATGGAATAATCAACTGATGAACCTCGTGCAATTTGATCATATGTTTGTTCAAGCTCATACATATTTCGTGAAAACATGGATTTTATGTTGGACAATGAAGTGCGTATTAACAGTTCTATGAGACCTCTCTTGGATGAAATGTCAAAGCCAAGATAAACGCGTGGAATGCGTTAGTGCCAGGGTTACATCTGTGCCAGAGTTTTTTTTTTCTAAACAAAGAAAGATGACCACAACAGACCACGGTATTTCTCATCATGAAACTTGCAAGACTGAAACAACACTAAAGCAAATCATGCGTACCGAACTAGGTTCTTAACTTGGGGCATATGCACTTCGATATCGATGAAATGTGAAGGCAAACAGGATCATTAAAGCTTGTACTAACCTTGAGGAGCGGAAAATCCAAGTATCTGATATAATTGAGCTCGTAAATTCTTATCGACCATGCGAAGCAGTCTTCCGAACTCATTTTTTTCAATCTCACCGGATAAGCCGGATCGACCATTTAGTCGAGGCGACACTGAACACGAAGTCTCTTTCAATGTAATTAGATGGAGCAGCCATCCCAGCTCGCTTTTATCAATCTCGGCAGATAATTCGTATCCAGCAACGAGCAACAAGAAACCCAACACGATGATGTAACTCTCTCCTTCCGCTCTCATCTTTTCTTTCCACTGAAAAGCCAAAACCCTCGCCTCCTCCCT